>JBAKBP010019925.1:0-43626 GCA_037953745.1 Lithodes maja
CGTGAGGTCTTGTTCCAGTCTGGGGAGTGAGACATGTGAAGCATCCATCATGGCTCGAAGCAGCTCCATCTCTGAAGCGGCCGGTTGCTTCGCTCAAGTGCTTCACCGTCTCACCCTGCAGACTCAGACCCTCACTCTCAGAACGCCACCTATTGAGCAGTGAACTCACTAGGCATTGTCCCCCTGTAACATATTTTGAATATGGGAATATTCATACAGTGTTATTTAACCAGGGAACAATGAGGGTATTTTTTTGGCATTTCGGTGGGCTTTGTGGTAATGCACTTATACTAGGTACAGCACAAATTCAATCCCAATAATATCTTCCCATTGACATATCGGGATTTGAACCCGGGTCCATTGGATTACCAATCCAGTGGCATGACCACTCCACCACCTCGGGGCATCAGCGTAGAAGCAGCTGCCCCCTATCCCACCACAATGTATCCACTACAACATTCATAGTTTGGGCTTGTATGTTTAAGCGGGGTCATCGGCTTTTTTTGTCTTTCTCTCCTTTTCTCTCTTCTCTGGCTTGTATCTATTCGGCCCCATTCAGCCAACTGTT
Source organism: Lithodes maja (assembly GCA_037953745.1). Lineage (NCBI taxonomy): Eukaryota > Metazoa > Arthropoda > Malacostraca > Decapoda > Lithodidae > Lithodes > Lithodes maja. Next base: position 569 of record JBAKBP010019925.1, read on the forward strand.
TTAAGACGTTTATCCCCATTCAGGTGTCAATATTTTCCTGGCGAGCCGTAGCGAGCCAGCATATATATTTTTGTTTTAACATCAAGCTAAATTTGTACATTTTTCGATAGAAAAATTTCTCCGGCGAAGCCGGATTTCTCCATACAATGCTGGCTCGCTATCTCTCGCCAGGAAGAAATTGACACTTGGATGGGGATAAACGTCTTAAAACAGTTGGCTGAATGGGGCCGAATAGATACAAGCCAGAGAAGAGAGAAAAGGAGAGAAAGAAAAAAAAGCCGATGACCCCGCTTAAACATACAAGCCCAAACTATGAATGTTGTAGTGGATACATTGTGGTGGGATAGGGGGCAGCTGCTTCTACGCTGCTGCCCCGAGGTAGAGGGGTATATACTTTACATATGAATAAGTAAATACAGTACTCTCTCTCTCTCTCTCTCTCTTTATATAACACACACACACACATACACTCACACCACACACGCACACGCACACATACTCTCTCTCTCTCTCCATTTATCTATCTATCTATCTATGTATTATATCCATACATTTATCCATCTATTTATCTATCTATCTATCTGTCTGTCTGTCTGTCTGTCTGTTTCTCTCTCTCTCTCTCTCTCTCTCTCTCTCTCTCTCTCTCTCTCTCTCTCTCTCTCTCTCTCTCTCTCTCTCTCTCTCTCTCTCTCCTCTCCCCTATCTATCTATATATTTACCCATCTAGCTATCTCTCCATTTATCTCTCTCTCTATCTATTTATATATATATACTGTATTTATATCTATCTATCAATCCTATTAATGTATCCACCTCTCTCTCTCTCCTCTCTCTCTCTCTCAACATCAACAAACCAACCAACAACAAACAAGCCCCAACACTTACTGACAACCTTAAGCTGTATGAAGTGCGACAGGGGCGGGGTGGTGGACACTTGACACTCGTACATCCCGCTGTCACGGAGCTGCAACGGAACAAAACAAACACATACGTTATTATTATTATTACTCCCCTGTAATGCTAATGGACTCACCTTCTCCCGTATAAGGCAGGTGGGTTTGGCAGGTGAGTCCATTACCACACCAGGTGAGTACTTAAGAACTACATGTACTCCTCTGTAATGCTAATGGACTCATCTTCTCCCGTATAAGGCAGGTGGGTTTGGCAGGTGAGTCCATTATACCACACCAGGTGAGTACTTAAGAATGACATGTACTCCCCTGTAATGCTAATGGACTCATCTTCTCCCCTATAAGGCAGGTGGATTTGGCAGGTGAGTCCATTACGAAATCAGGGGAGTACTTAAGAACAATATATACTCCTCTGTAATGCTAATGGACTCATCTTCTCCCGTATATGGAGGCAGGTGGATTTGGCAGGTGAGTCCATTAGCATGTCAGGGGAATACTTAAGAATGACATGTACTCCCCTGTAATGTCAATAAACTCACCTTCTCCCGTATAAGGCAGGTGGGTTTGGCAGGTGACATTAACCCTTTCTGTACCGGCGACGTTTCTTTCTTTTTTTTTCTCTATGTGATTAGGCAAAAGGCATTACTGCCTATAGCGAGTGCCTCCCCCATAGTTGAAAGAGTGACAGGGCCAAAATCAAGGGACGTTCGAGCCAAAATGCCTGGACACACGGAGTTTGAAGCAATTTAAGTCATAGGAAGAGAGAAAGACTGATTCTGGGAGAGAGTTCCAGAGCTCAGCTGTTGAGTAGAAGAAAGTTTGAGAGTAACGTTTCACTCTTGGGTTGGAGAGTTGCACAGAGTAGGGGTGGGATTGAGTTGCAAGACGGGTACCACGTGCCCTACGTAAAGGAGGTGGTATGCACTGGGATAGCTCTGAGGAACACTGATTATTATAGTAGCGATAGAATAGCGAGAGAGATGCAACATTGCGGCGGAGAGAGAGAGATTGCAGAGAGTTGGTGAGTGGACGGGAGTTAATGATACGAAAGGCCTTCCTTTCAACTTTTTTGTATTATATTCTAGCTAAAATTAGACGTTTTTGTGCAGTTTAGGAAGGATCTGTGGTAGTAAAAAGGGTTAAGTGAGACAGTTGGATGCCTTTTTATCGCTAGAGGTCTTTCCCAAGCTGAATAAAATCGCGTAATAGTTGCCAGAATAGGAAGAAAAAGACGTCACCGGTACAGTATGGGTTAAAACGGAGTAAATTAATATAAACTGCCCTTTCGAAGCCGCCCGGTCAGAGTGCGAAAATAAAATGCCGGAAAAGAAAAGAAAAACCCCCGTTGGTTATAAATCCACCTTTAGCATAATTTATCTCCCGCGTATGAGCCACTTCCTCATATTCTCCACTAAGGTTAAGGGGGGTCACCGTTTTTTTTTTTTTTTTTTTTTTATCTTTCTCTCCTTTTCTCTCTTTCCCTGGCTTGTATCCATTCGGCCCTATTCAGCCAACTGTTTTAGGAAATTTATCCCCATCCAGGTGTCGATTTATTCCTGACGAGCGATAGCGAGCCAGCATTGTATGGAGAAATCCGGCTTAGCCGGAGACATTTTTCTATCGAAAAAATTACAACTTTAGCTTGCTGTCAAAACAAAAAATATATATATGCTGGCTCGCTACCGCTCGCCAGGAAAATATTGATAGGAGTAAACGTCTTAAAACAGTAAGCTGAATATGGCCGAATGGATACAAGCCAAAGAGAGAGGGAGAGAAAGATAAGAACAGCGAGATGACTCCCCTTAATGTGGCCAATACATCATGGGAACCTAGGCGGAGGAGGGAGGCTGTTTGTCTTTGGGGAGAATATGCTCAACTTAATTTTAGGAGAATAGAGCATGCTTAACCTAACATCTTCAGCACCATGGATGACGCCTTTTTGCCTTTGATTCTGGCTAAAAGTAAATGATTATATGCAGTATAGGAAGGACCTATGTTACCAAAAGGGTATATACCTATCGTATCGTATATACCCATTTGAGTCGTATAGGTAGCATATAAACTAAAGCAAATCGTCAAATGGTAACCAAGATATAATGAAAATTACGTAATTTTTGTTTTCTATGTGAGTGAGGGAGACAAAAGGCAGAACTGCTTGTATCGAGTGCCTCCCCAAGAGTTGAAAGAGTGACAGGGCCAAAATCAAGGGACGTTCGAGCCAAAATGCCTGGACACACGGAGTTTGAAGCAATTTAAGTAATTTCTAAGAGGGAAAGACTGATTCTGGGAGATTACCAGAGTTCATCAGTTAAATAGAAGAACGACTGAATAGAAGACAGAAATGGTGGTGAAAGGGTGAATATGTTTCTGTAGATGAGACTATAGTCTATTCGCTGTAAGTAGGCGAGAATTGATGAACTCTAGCATCTGTAACTCAAAAAGGGCTAGAGCAAATTGGCTGTAAATTTCTACATCAATTCCTTGACTGACTCTTCCCAAATGGTAGAAATATTAGCTCGATTACTATAGTGGTTCTTGAGTTACAGAGGTTTGAAGTCATGATTTCTCGCCTACTTACAGCGAATAGACTAGTGTTTACAAAGAAATATCTCGTCTGTAAAACGAGTGATGATTGTAAGTGTCCTAGTTATCCTTCTGTTTAGCATCTATTTCATTATAGTTTGCTATAATTAGTGTATTACATCAAAACTAGGAAGAACTAATGGGGAAGCCTTGGGTTGATGGAGATAGTTTTTACCCCTATTATACTAATTATCCCTTTGAGTACCAGCAACGTGTTATGTTTTATTCTAGCTATATTTAGACGATATTATGCAGCTCAGGAAGGATCTGTGGTACTTAAAAGGGTTGGTTGAGATAGTTTGAAGCCTTATTATGGCTAGAGGTCCTTCCGAAGCTGAATAAAATCGTCAAATAGTTTCCAGAATATGATGAAAAGGAAAGAGTACGGAAGGGGTTAATAATTTACCCTTTACGTTTGTTCACATAGGATAGGTAGTTCGGTTACAAGCAGCCTCGTAAGGATCACCAGTTATGTGATGGCTTATTTTCCTTTGTACTCCGTTGCTAAGCTACATGAAATCCTCAAATGGTACCCAAATTAAATGTTAAATAGCGTCATAGATGCTGAATAAGTTAGAAAATTACAGTTTGTATTCAGCTATCCAAAGAATGCAAGATGTTAAAATACGTGCACGATCCAAACGCACACGCCGGTACAGAATGGGAAGAAATTCCTTGTCTCCCTATCTGCTGGCCGGGAACTAACTCGCGAGCCTCAACCTCCCCTCCCTCCCCGTCCCACTCCACAGCAAACGAGTCTGCCGCACTGGGGGTAGATGAACACGTGAGTCGGGCGTACGGTAAACAAACATCTGATCATATCTCCCGTTCTTATTTTGCCTCCTTACGTGCGAGTTTGGGCTTGATCGGTGAAGTGCGGGTTACGGCGAGTGTGTGAAAGCAGCCTCTATCGTGTTTGGTCATCAAATGCAAGCGGCATGGTGCTGCAAAGGCGATACTGGATAAAACAAAGTGCTCATGCTTGGTAAGGTAAGGTGGATGAGTGGTTATTATGTTCTATGGTTTCCGACTCGACTCGTCAAAGTTGCTTGTACAATTCTTTTACATAGCCTACTTCTGAGAAATTCTTAATGATATTCTAGGTTAGTTTCGCACCCTCCTTAGTTACTCTATTTGGCATTAACTTTTAGAATAGTCTACACTTATCGTATAAATAAGTATTGTGCCTACCTAGCCTATCTCTCTGTCTGGCAAATGAGACTTTTCATACCCTGGCTTAAAACTACTGTAGCCTAAGTCCCATATTTTGAGCCATTATTTTTTATATATACACGGTTAAAGGTATGCTTCATAGTTCCCACAATGCACCTGGAGGCAGTGTGCCAAAATTCGCCCATTTTCTTCGTGATCCCGAATTAGCCTAGCATCTGAACAAAAAATGATCCAGAATTTGGTCCTGGCTAAATTCGAGTCCTGAGCTACATACGGACATTAAACTCATCAAACATACTGGTTTGCCTTAACAATGTACTCTACACTTGCTATGATCTTATAACTATTATACAGTATATGATATATCGGTAAACCTGACGTTTTGGACCGACAGCGATTTCAGTAAGCTTTATTTTGTTTTTTGTAATTTTTCCTTCAGATATAGTGTTGTTTTATACTGAAGAGGAGCGGAAATGAGTATTTACCCATTATCCAACAATTTAAAAACACGTCCCCCACTAGTGGGGAGGGCTATGAAGTTCAGGGAAAATGAGGGGTTAAAAGCGTAAAAATACAATAATATAGCGTTTTGTATTAAAACTTGGCTCGGGTTTTCCCAAATTGCAAACCCATAAAACCCAATTTTGTGAATACCCGAGCCAACTTTTGACGAAAGCTGGCTCGGATTTCACGGGGTGGAGTGGGTAGCCTAATATCTTATGTTATAAAAATAGTCAACTTTGGGAAGACATTAGCCTAACCCAACAACCTTACCTAACCTATCCTAGTATTATGGGTGGGGGCTGCTGCCCCCACACCCCCGCTGGTTGGGTTAGACTATATATATATATATATATATATATATATATTTTTTTTTTTTTTTTTTTTTTTTTTTTAATAAATGTTCTAGGCTATTAGCCTAACCTAACAACCTTACCTAACCTAACCTATTATATGGGTGGGGGCTGCCGCCCCCACACCCCCGCTGGTTGGGTACTGGCTGAAAAACTTATTGTTTTACAGTATACAGTATATGAATTTTATCGTTTTTTGTTTTTTTCTCCCTTATAATACATTTCAGCTCTTAATGACATATATATATAGCAATGATGTATATGCTCTACCGGACCTATTAGGCCTAAAAAGATCGATAGGCTAACTGTCGGTCCAAAACATCAGTATAACCGATATATCACCTGAATTGAAGTCGAAATGCATCTCCTAAAGTAATTAGGCTATACAATATTCCACGCGAGAGTCAAGAGCAACTTGGTTTGTTTACAAACTGATAAGCCCAACTGAGGTTCGGATGAGGTGACTGTGACTTTAGCACCAATGTACTATCATACAAAAAAGTATCCTTACTAACATGACACGCACCATTTAGACTCAATGGACGAAGTAATATGGAAACTATTGTTTGAGCTCGAATCGTACCCCACTTTATGAATCTCAACGTTCACGAGAGTAAAGATGTATGATAGTACCCCTACATTCCGATGTTTTATCGCGCCGAAGGCATACGGTAGTCAAGACGAACACAACTAATTTAATTGGCATTCGAATGCTCAATAATATGTAGATTAAAGGATAATAATAGTTATTTATCTAAAACTATGTAGGCCTATATACAGTATTAACTAGGCCTAAACACATTTATCTGTTAATATATTAATTGAAATGAATAATGTACAATAAATAATTTAAGATTGAATGTTTCAAAAGTGATCCTGTTCAACCCTATGCCAAAATACGCGGATTTTGGTCGTGTGGATCATTTTTGGGGGGCCTCTAATTTCTCGAAAGTAGTGCATGAATATCAATTATTTTTATCTGGAACAAAGTGCAAGAGCTCTAGGCATTCGGTAAGCTATAAATTATTACGATTATATGATGACTTATTGGTTTTTGAGGGGTATTTATATGATAGCATTAACAGAATGCAACGAAAGGGTATTTGGTAAGGTTCTAAATTTTTGTGTTCCTGACTGGATGACGTCAGATTACTTTGGGTAATTATCTTGAATAGACTCGCAGCCTTATTTGAGAGTTTTTTTGGCCAATTGTTTTTGGCAATGGTAGTTTTGATGCTATTAGTTATAATTCCACTGTGGGAGAAACCCTATATAACCCCATTATCCAACAATCTTAAGATAACTCCCCCCGATAGTGGGGAGGGCTATGAAGATCAGGGAAAATGAGGGGTTAAAGTAATATAGTAAAATAATGAAGAATAGGAATGTGTGAAATGCCAAAAATGCCACTTTTCCGAAATCCGAGCCAAGTTTTGTCGAAACTTGGCTCGGATTTTCAATAATTTCAGAGACTCAAAAGACCATTTTCTAAAAATCCGAGCCAAGTTTTGTCGAAAGTTGGCTCGGATTTTGCATAATTTCAGACAGTGAAAAGAGCATTTTCAAAAAATCCGAGCCAAGTTTTGTCGAAACTTGGCTCGGATTTTCAATAATTTCAGAGACTCAAAAGAGCATTTTCTAAAAATCCGAGCCAAGTTTTGTCGAAACTTGGCTCGGATTTTGCATAATTTCAGACACTCAAAAGAGCATTTTCTAAAAATCCGAGCCAAGTTTTGTCGAAAGTTGGCTCGGATTGTCCATAATTTCAGAGACTCAAAAGAGCATTTTCTAAAAATCCGAGCCAAGTTTTGTCGAAAGTTGGCTCGGATTTTGCATAATTTCAGACACTGAAAAGAGCATTTTCTAAAAATCCGAGCCAAGTTTTGTCGAAAGTTGGCTCGGATTTTCAATAATTTCAGAGACTCAAAAGCGCATTTTCTAAAAATCCGAGCCAAGTTTTGTCGAAACTTGGCTCGGATTTTGCATAATTTCAGACACTCAACATTCAAGGAGATTACACCAGGACTCTTCTTCCCTCTGACCAGGTATAGGCTATCCTAGTGTTTACTATCGTATACCCCTTTGAAAGGACATTAGCCTAACCTAACAACCTTACCTAACCTAACCTAGTATTATGGGTGCCTAGGTTATAGCCCTTTGAAAAGACATTAGCCTAACCTAACAACCTTACCTAACCTAACCTAGTATTATGGGTGCCTATACCCCTTTGAAAGGACATTAGCCTAACCTAACAACCTTACCTAACCAAACCTACTATTATGGGTGGGGGCTGCCGCCCCCACACCCCCGCTATTTGACATCTTTTTGGTATTATGGGTGCCTATACCCCTTTCAAAGGACATTAGCCTAACCTAACAACCTTACCTAACCTAACCTAGTATTATGGGTGCCTATACCCCTTTGAAAGGACATTAGCCTAACCTAACAACCTTACCTAACCTAACCTAGTATTATGGGTGGGGGCTGCCGCCCCCAAACCCCCGCTATTTGACATCTTTTTGGTATTATGGGTGCCTATACCCCTTTAAAAGGACATTAGCCTAACCTAACAACCTTACCTAACCTAACCTAGTATTATGGGTGCCTATACCCCCTTTGAAAGGACATTAGCCTAACCTAACAACCTTACCTAACCTAACCTAGTATTATGGGTGCCTATACCCCTTTGAAAGGACATTAGCCTAACCTAACAACCTTACCTAACCTAACCTAGTATTATGGGTGGGGGCTGCCGCCCCCAAACCCCCGCTATTTGACATCTTTTTGGTATTATGGGTGCCTATACCCCTTTGAAAGGACATTAGCCTAACCTAACAACCTGACCTAACCTAACCTACTATTATGGGTGCCTATACCCCTTTGAAAGGACATTAGCCTAACCTAACAACCTTACCTAACCTAACCTAGTATTATGGGTGGGGGCTGCCGCCCCCAAACCCCCGCTATTTGACATCTGTAGACAGATTTTTGGTGTATTAATACCAATCAACTAACGTACTGAGGCCAACATCGCACTGAAGGACTACATCTTGATAAGGTAATTTGTTTATGCAGAACCAATACACAATATTGAGGACTTTGGGAATGGGGATGTGGGCATTTTCAAAGAATGCGTCTTTCACAGCACTAACATTATACCTACATCGTGATTTCCTGAGTGCATGGTGAACGTTTTCTTTATTCCGTTTGTCACATCTATACTTCTTTTGTTGTCTATTTTCACTCACTTGCAATTCACTGCCACATGTACTACACTTACCAGTTGCCAAGACTAACTTATGCTGAACAAGAAAATCCCATGTAGCTTCCTTGGTTCGCAAAATGTCCCCCAATTTCTGACAGGAGAGACTACAACCTGCACAAGCGGCCATGACAGTTACAAATCTGCCGGGCTGTTTGACGTTTCTGTCAGCTGAGAGAAGGAATGGCAACAATATGCGCCGATTCGTGCGCAAGAGCAAATATATGTAATAATACTAAAACTACAAGGGAAATGGGAAAGAAAAATGCCAGAAAGGATTGAACAAATACCGGGAAAACTATGAAACATAAATACAAGCACAATGTAATGTTGCAAATGTGTATATTAGACATACAGTAACATCTTTGTAGAACATAACACTTTACCGTAGCGAGTGTACTCCATTGCGAACACGTCCGTAGCGGAGCTCTCAAGATTCCGGGAGTGAAGAAGAAGAGTTTGTTTACGCGCGGGACTCTATTTTTATCGACATAATCGAGAATTACAAAACTTATCAAAACTATTCTACCACAACGGAATCTATGTGAGTATATTATAAGGATTCCATAGAGCTTCACTTTCCCTAATAAATTATGTATAATAACGCTGCGAGTCTATTCGGGATAATTATCTTACTTTGCGCCAGTGAATTTTGGAAATTTGTTTAGCTGTTATTTACTGATAATTTTGTGGAAAATATAGTGAATAAGGGCTGGAATATAACATTGCCTTCATGTGAATTGCGAGTGCCCTGCACATTCTAAAATCGTGCATATTAATCTTGGGGAACTCATTATGGCAAGAATGTTAAGTGCGGGCGTACCGCCAGCCTTGTTTACACTACGCGTAGTGGCGTCGGACCTTTCCCATCATGTTCCCGTCTATTTTGACTGCCTTTGGATATAAAAATACATTAGCCTAACCAAACAACCTAACCTAACCTAGTATTCATGTAGTAATGACGGGGCAAATAGCAGAAAATATAGCGTCGAAATAGACGGAAACGTAACTGCGAGCGCACAACATGACGACCGTACGCTCGATCACTACATCCATCCGGGCCATCCCCTCATTATATATAAGGTCCAAGTTCAAGGTCCATTAGCAGGGGCAGGATACCACCACAGCCTGTGATACTTTTGGTAAACCTTACTTTTAGCACCAACAGCGATTTTGCAAGTAGCCTAGCATATATTTTTGTGTAAGCTAGGCTATATTATAATATTTGGCAAGAGTTGTGTTATCGGGTGTATCACCTACCTCTGTCCAGGTATATCCTAGTGTTTACTAGCCTAGCCTAGCCTAGCCTAAACCCCTTTGAAAGGACATTAGCATAACCTAACAACCTTACCTAACCTATCCCAGTATTATGGGTGGGGGCTGCTGCCCCCACACCCTGCTGTTTGACATCAACTCGCATGTTTAGACGACGTACGCCCGGTAACACAACTCAAACTCATTCCCTATATTTTCCTTCAGGCTTCAGCTAGGGAAATAAACTTATTAGCCTAGGCCTATGATGATTTGGAGCAGAAATTAGGGTAACATTCAAGGAGACTACAGCAGGACTCTTTTTCTTCTTCCCTCTCACCAGGTATAGACTATCCTAGTGTTTACTAGCCTATACCCCTTTGAAAGGACATTAGCCTAACCTAACAACCTTACCTAACCTATCCTAGTATTATGGGTGGGGGCTGCCGCCCCCACACCCCCGCTATTTGACATCTTTGACAGATTTTTGGTGTATTTTTTCTGTGAAATCAGGGTTTTTCAAGTGTCGATAACGAAATTCCTCCATGCGGACTAGGCCTATAATGAGAAAAATATGGCGAGTCTATTGGTCCCCATTTTCCCTAATAAATTGTTTCGGGATGGATGTAGAGTTCGGGCGTACGGTCGTCATTGTTTACATAGGGCAATCGCCGCGGTCTCACTTACGTTCTCGTCTATTTCGACGCTATATTTTCTGCTATTTGCCCCCTGTCATTACTACATCATGAATACTAGGTTAGGTTAGGTTAGGTTAAAATAGACGGGAACATGATGGGAAAGGTCCGACGCCACTACGCGTAATGTAAACAAAGATGGCGGTACGCCCGCTCACTACATCTGTTACGTCCGGGCACTCGGGTACACTAGGGCTCTTACACAGGACTCGAGTATGGCTCGCTGCCACAACGGAAACACACGATCCCAACCCCAGAGTACTGCCAGCCGAACAAAAAACGCCACTACCCTCCAGAGTTCTATCTGCTATAACGGGGTATACAAGAACTCGGTACTAGCGTTTCACACAACAGACTAATAACAAGACGGGAGTTATCTAGTCTGGTCAACAATCAAACAAAGAAGAAAGTACTACAACACTAAAGAATAGTGTTGGCCGAAGCCGAAGTAATCCACCCTTGAACTAAGAACTTAAGAAGTCCTCCACCCTCTACTTCGGATCGGCACTATTACGTTACGTTAAACAATAGTCCTCGAGCATCAAGCAAGGAATCTTCTGATAAGTTAGATGCTTCTCGAATACTCATAAGAAGTAAGTATCGGATTTTGAACAGCAATTTAATGAATAACTCACTGGTAATTAAAGGCTTTAAATTGACATAAGAAGAATTATAAGAATAAGCAATAGGATATGGCAAACATTAAGAAGAAGTACTCCGACAATGCACTGGCAATAGCCTACTAAGATTGTGCTCGTGGGCCACTAATCTCTGAAGTAGCTAAGCGTGCCACACATGAAATCAATAGTGCTTAAACAATAATATACATAAGGAGAAGCTTCAATACTATGCTGTATCTGCTGGTCGAGCAAAGTCTAGCTGGGATATCTAAGGTTAAGAGACAATGGCTGAGCAAGCGGCTCGTAGCCTAGCGAGGTCCTTAAGACTGTGCGGCCAAATTACGGTAATTGACGGGATGCTCTCTTGAGAGATCCAGATCACTAGTATCTGGTTCTCTCCTGGCGATCCTCTCAAAGTCAAGCAATTGAGATAGCACAGTGTTGGGTGGCACAGGCAAAAGCCCTCACTCGCAACACAGTGCTAAACTCCCACGGTACACAATCAAAAAGACCCCCTAGGCTTCCCACGTCTCCGTTGCAATTGTGCTGGTTCAACCAACCTAGCACTCATAGGAAATCACAACTCGAGGAACCCTATCCCAGTCTAGCATTACCTAAACCAGCAGAAAACAGGAACATGAATAATCGCACACAGGGAAATGCATATACGAGTGCAACAAACATCAATCAATCCTATTCTAGTTAACCCTTCCAAAAATAGGCTATCTAACAGGCACTTATCTCGTGAGAACTCAAGCGATAATACTTTGGCTGACTAAATCTGCACCAAAGGGGTCATTGAGGTTATAAACAGGGACGAGAAGAGAAGAAGGTAGGCTGTTCAGAGAGTAGAGAAAGTTCACATCAGTCGGAAGAATATGGATAGTTGCAAGGGATATGAGAGGTCGCTTTGCCTGATGAGTTCTGATCTAAAAATGGCGAGACCTCCCTTTTTATACTCGGCCCCGTAGCGAGCATAACGGCAATCATGACGTCACATTCGCTCTCTCAATCTGGGATCGACAAAGGATTCCCACGCTCTTGATGAGGGGGGAGGGAGGGGGGAAGGAGGGAGGAGGGAGTGAGGCCTACACACCTCGTGGCGCGCACACTGTCCTCCGTTACATAACTCTCTCTCTCTTCGCATCATTATATATATATAAATCCCACACACAATACTTATATCTAATGATATAAAATAGAACTCGTTGACTTAGAAGAAAACAAAATACATAATGATAATACTTATAGTACAACGGTTCACATAAACTGAGTTAGGAAACTCTACACAGACTACAGCCAAAGTTCCTGCCCTGACGATCCTAGCGAGGGTGGGGCCTGACTGGGCGTTCTGTACAGCATGCTCATACTCGACATGCGTCACACCTCCCCCAAGATTTTACTTGCTCAACCCTGAGCTAAAATCTGACATACAGAACCCCATCAAACCCCTCACACCCAGCGACCGCATGGCACTAAAACAACGCTGAGTTTATCACTAAAACACATCTTATAAAAAAAAAAAATCACATTTCATAACTCCTCCCAACAATAGTAAAAGACATAATATCATGCTCCCAGAGCGAGCTTACAGCAGCTCAGCCGTTTGATAGTTCGTGGACTACTCAAACACTTTATAGGCTATGACAAACTTATACAATTATCTTCATCAAAAAGAAAGAGCTTTTTATATGATTTTTATATTTTAATATGTTTTTTCCCGGCTGCACTATAAGGGCAGCCTATTTTTCTTCTATACCAAACGCTCAACTCCTGCTTTACGACCCAATACGCTGGGCTACAACCGCGAGCCAACAAGCACCAAGCGCAAAATACTACTCAAACCAAAGCAGGAGGCTACCCGTGTGTCAATTTACCCAGGATCATATACCCCTGAACGACCACATGCAACCTCGTTGTCACAACCGGCAATATGGCTTATGTCCAGGTTATATACCAATAACCTTAGTGACCACCTGGTCAGCCTCATATTCCGATTGTGAAACGGGTCCAAGATCTTGAGAGGGCAATGATCTGGGTAAACTACACCGACCGGACCATAGGCTGGAACATAGATCTCGAAATGCCCCAGCGCATCATTGTCCTTTTCACTTTCATTCATCAGGCTCTGACACGTTGCTGGTGCATTCTTAAGTCCGTAGGGCATAACATTGCACTGGTAGGTACTCCCGTCCACAACAAAACCACATACCTCTTTAGCGCGCTCGGACAAAGTTACACGCAACGACCACTCACGACATTCCTTATCCCTCAGATCCTTCGTCCACACGTAATCCAGCTCTGCTTGCACCATAGGCTGTCGAGCAGGATTTATACGGCAGGGAATTAAACTGAGCCTTGCACTATCTCCAGCCTGCATGTCGGATTCTACCCCGTACCTCAGGCCTGGAGAAGCAACAAACATGCGAAAGTACTGCCATAGCCTAGTAAATAACTGCCTTGCACTGTCTCCACGAACAACATGCCTTGTGCCCTCCCACAACCCAGCCGAGACCGCAGCTTCTAACCTGTAGTCTCCCTCCTTCTCCACCTTCGTCCCTAGAACAGCCAGGTCATGAGAGGGACAATCAGTACCACCCGTGCAGTCACTCCCACAGTTCATTATTGCTAAGGCTTCCCTGCCGATACCGTACATGCGCACCCCCGCATTCCTTGTGACGACATCTGCCTGCGCAGCATCACCGCTTTCAGCGACATGGCCAGATACAGTCGGTCTATGGTAGGGCTGTTGCATTAGACTAGAGCAGCATTGGGAGGCTATGCGATGACCGGGCACTGCGATACCACAGCCGACCTTACCAATCTGCTCAATGTCCTCCTTTTGACCACCACCCTTGGCAGCCATGGGTCGACCCTGACCTGGCAACCATGCCAAAGCCTCGTCGCCCACCTTAAACCACCGAAACAACGAGGCTAACGGTCTTTTAACATTCACGCGACCTGCCCGCGGAACATCTCGCACCGTCCGAGTTGTGAGACTCAGGGGCTCGGCACGACCAGTGGGGTATGAACCGAGCTGGTGCTGGAGTGCTGCACACTGCTGCTCAGGCAGGTGCTCTAGCGCTTCCACAGCCACCAGACTCGTGTCCCCCGCCCACTGCTTCGCCGAGACATGACAATCCCTACTCTCCTCCACCTGTGCCCTACTGCCCCCCTCTCCTTCTCCACCTTGGCCGCGGCAGACCAACGCAGGGACAGTAGGCTGCTCAGGTGGTTGCCTCACAAACTCCTCCAACAGGTTCACATGACATGCTTCCCCGTCCTCGTGTTTAATCTCGACAGCACCATTACCACACTTCTGAACTTCCGGATCCTCCAACTGCAGTTTACAAATATCTGAGGGAACCAACCTGTCTAGATGCTTCCGAAGCAACCCAAGTCCTTCCCCAATATCAAACTGAGCAACCCTTTTTTCTCTCCGTGTGCAACGTTGCTGCCCCGGAGTCTCTTCCGGCCCTACCTCCTCACTAGCTGTGACAGGTCCTGGGGCCTCTCCAGACTCTAACATAGGTGCCAATACTGAATCACCCAGGAGAGCCGCCGAGTCAAAACTCTTAAAACCAACTCCAGCTTTAGCCTCCTCCTGTTGATCGTTCCTCTGCTGGTCTGAAGACGGAGGACTAGGCTGTGACACTTTAGCTGCCCGAGCTCGGGTGACAGCACACGCCATGGGTTGTGCCTGGCACCGCTCGACACACTCTTGTTCTCCCCCACTCACGTCGGCCGGCCTCTCGGCAACGACTAAGGGTAGAACCTCAGAAGCGGGCATTGCAAAGTCGTTGCCGAGAAGAAGGTCGACGCCCTCCACTGGCAGTTTCTCCACAATCCCAACATCCAATTCACGTGCCACACCATCCACCTCCAACTCCAACCGCACCAGCGGGTATGACCGAGTTGCATTAATACCCTGCACCACTACCACCCGAGCCGCATTTATAGGGTAGCCAGTCAAATTGTTCATCAGAGTCTGGGAAGCACCTGTATCACGCAAGACCTCTACTCCATGCTTGCGCCCCGCCCACATCACGCAACCCCGTCCTCTATGGTCGCAAAAAACATCCTGAGCAGGGTTCGAGCCTCTCAGGTGTTTCTGCATTGGCTGTGCCTCAGCCTCTGACGAACTGCCCCGGGCAAACTCAGAAGACTTCGGAGACACACCAATGTTGCAGGCCAAAGACACAGCTGCTGTAGGTGGTTTGCTAGGACAGACTCTTGCAAAGTGCCCCTTTTCATGACAAAGATAACACTCCAACTTCCCTCTGGGCTTCCCTTGGTACTGGGAAGGGCCCGGCCCCTTCTTAAATGGGACGGTGTTAGTCTTGTGGTCAGTCTTGGTATCATAGCTCTTGTACTTGTTTGCATAATGTATATCACTAACTCGGGGGGGTGGGGTGTCACGCCCCTTGTTACCTGCCTCACTACGCTGGGCAGACCCGCACCCACGAATTAATGATAGCCGGAGGTCAGCCATCTCAGCTGCCTCCTGTAGAGTTTTAGGGTTCTTTTCTTTAATAGTTAAAGTCATATCTGCACCAGTACACTTATAAAACTGCTCGAGCAGAAACAGCTCAGTCAACTGTTCGGCCGTCTCAGCTTTCTCAGAACGTGTCCAGTTAGCAAGTGCATCTTTTAAGTCCCGGGCATGTTCAAGAAAGGTCGCCTCCCTAGTCTTCGTAACACCCCGAAACTTCAATCGATATGTTTCTGGTTGCAACTCGTATGCCCGTAGGACAGCTCTCTTCAATACTGGGTAGTCAATGCAAGACTCTAAAGGCAGTGCATCATAAGCCTTCAGACCCTTACCCGTAAGTCTTGAGGAGACCAGAGCTGCCCACTTCTCTTCAGGCCAATTATGCTCCCTACACTTCTTCTCAAAACGATTAAAAAATTCTGTGACTTCAGTTTCACTAAATGCCGGCACCAACTTGACTAAGTGGGACAAGGACTGTTCTCTTACTTGGCCCTCACGGCCCATCCGAATCCCTGTCGACTCTGCACGAGTCTTATCTAAATCTATTTGAGCACAATATTTCTCTGAGTCGTACCTAAGCTCAGCCTCGTGCCTCCTAATCTCAGCCTCAATCTCCTTCTCCTGCTTCCTAGACTCAGCCTCAATCTCCTTCTCATGCCTCCTAGACTCATTCTCCATCTCCTTCTCATGCCTCCTAGACTCAATCTCCATTTTAGCAAGCTCGAGTTTAAATATCATCTCAGGAGACAGGCCGGAAGAGGGAGCTGCCACTACTGGAGGAGGGGGGGCAAGAACTGGGGAACCACCATACGCACCGCCCGAGGGCACTCCAATCTTCCAATTCTCATCCCTCTGTGGGAGGGTGCTAACCTCCGGTACTTGAGTGGACGGCACTGTGGGAGTCGAGTGAGAGGGGATCTGGGGAGGAACCCCCCCAAACGCCCTCTCCTCCGAAACCCCATGTCGCCCACGCAACACCCAGGAAATCAGCTCCCCCTTGGACATCCCTACTACATTGGATCTGCCCAAAACCTTGGCTATCAGGTGCAAGCCATAAACATTCACCCCAGTCAGCCTCTCCTCCGTCACGTGGTACTGCTTACTCACAAAAAGTCTAGCATCCTCCTCACTAGTTACTAACGGCACCTCCCCAAATAGCATCTCTCGCTCCTCGTCAATACTAGGGCCCGACATACTGAAGTTCACAAAAAATTCTCGAGACAAAAGTGTTAAACTCCCTTATGTAAGCACTAATTACTAAATTAACTGGAGTCTCTTAAATGCTCTCCTAATTGCCTTACAAAAAAAAAAATATTCTTCAATATGTACGCTAAAGTACCAACAAACAAATGTTGTACAACTCTGCAAAAAATTATACTGTTCACAAAATCCTAAGCAAGGTCGCCATTTGTTACGTCCGGGCACTCGGGTACACTAGGGCTCTTACACAGGACTCGAGTATGGCTCGCTGCCACAACGGAAACACACGATCCCAACCCCAGAGTACTGCCAGCCGAACAAAAAACGCCACTACCCTCCAGAGTTCTATCTGCTATAACGGGGTATACAAGAACTCGGTACTAGCGTTTCACACAACAGACTAATAACAAGACGGGAGTTATCTAGTCTGGTCAACAATCAAACAAAGAAGAAAGTACTACAACACTAAAGAATAGTGTTGGCCGAAGCCGAAGTAATCCACCCTTGAACTAAGAACTTAAGAAGTCCTCCACCCTCTACTTCGGATCGGCACTATTACGTTACGTTAAACAATAGTCCTCGAGCATCAAGCAAGGAATCTTCTGATAAGTTAGATGCTTCTCGAATACTCATAAGAAGTAAGTATCGGATTTTGAACAGCAATTTAATGAATAACTCACTGGTAATTAAAGGCTTTAAATTGACATAAGAAGAATTATAAGAATAAGCAATAGGATATGGCAAACATTAAGAAGAAGTACTCCGACAATGCACTGGCAATAGCCTACTAAGATTGTGCTCGTGGGCCACTAATCTCTGAAGTAGCTAAGCGTGCCACACATGAAATCAATAGTGCTTAAACAATAATATACATAAGGAGAAGCTTCAATACTATGCTGTATCTGCTGGTCAAGCAAAGTCTAGCTGGGAT
This sequence comes from Lithodes maja, assembly GCA_037953745.1. Classification (NCBI taxonomy): domain Eukaryota; kingdom Metazoa; phylum Arthropoda; class Malacostraca; order Decapoda; family Lithodidae; genus Lithodes; species Lithodes maja. The sequence goes on from JBAKBP010019925.1 coordinate 18,541, forward strand.
ATCTAAGGTTAAGAGACAATGGCTGAGCAAGCGGCTCGTAGCCTAGCGAGGTCCTTAAGACTGTGCGGCCAAATTACGGTAATTGACGGGATGCTCTCTTGAGAGATCCAGATCACTAGTATCTGGTTCTCTCCTGGCGATCCTCTCAAAGTCAAGCAATTGAGATAGCACAGTGTTGGGTGGCACAGGCAAAAGCCCTCACTCGCAACACAGTGCTAAACTCCCACGGTACACAATCAAAAAGACCCCCTAGGCTTCCCACGTCTCCGTTGCAATTGTGCTGGTTCAACCAACCTAGCACTCATAGGAAATCACAACTCGAGGAACCCTATCCCAGTCTAGCATTACCTAAACCAGCAGAAAACAGGAACATGAATAATCGCACACAGGGAAATGCATATACGAGTGCAACAAACATCAATCAATCCTATTCTAGTTAACCCTTCCAAAAATAGGCTATCTAACAGGCACTTATCTCGTGAGAACTCAAGCGATAATACTTTGGCTGACTAAATCTGCACCAAAGGGGTCATTGAGGTTATAAACAGGGACGAGAAGAGAAGAAGGTAGGCTGTTCAGAGAGTAGAGAAAGTTCACATCAGTCGGAAGAATATGGATAGTTGCAAGGGATATGAGAAGTCGCTTTGCCTGATGAGTTCTGATCTAAAAATGGCGAGACCTCCCTTTTTATACTCGGCCCCGTAGCGAGCATAACGGCAATCATGACGTCACATTCGCTCTCTCAATCTGGGATCGACAAAGGATTCCCACGCTCTTGATGAGGGGGGAGGGAGGGGGGAAGGAGGGAGGAGGGAGTGAGGCCTACACACCTCGTGGCGCGCACACTGTCCTCCGTTACATAACTCTCTCTCTCTTCGCATCATTATATATATATAAATCCCACACACAATACTTATATCTAATGATATAAAATAGAACTCGTTGACTTAGAAGAAAACAAAATACATAATGATAATACTTATAGTACAACGGTTCACATAAACTGAGTTAGGAAACTCTACACAGACTACAGCCAAAGTTCCTGCCCTGACGATCCTAGCGAGGGTGGGGCCTGACTGGGCGTTCTGTACAGCATGCTCATACTCGACATGCGTCACACATCCTACCCATTGTTTCTAATAAGGCGGATGTAGTGTCCTTGAAGATTATCGAAATTAGTAGCGAAGGCGTATTTAGGCCTAGGCCTAACCCATTATCCAACAATCTTAAGACAGCCCCCCACTACCCTGGTAGGGCTATGATAATGAAGATCAAGGAAGATTCGAGGTTAAAGACAAAAACAAATAAGCTTAGCTAGGCTATAGCCTATAGGCCTAGCATATGACAAATTACGGTTCAATGTTATTTTAATACCACAAATTTTGTTGATATATTTGAAGATAAATATTGAATCTATATGCTCTAAAGATCATAAGAAAATTTGTTTTAACCCTCGGCAAAACCTAATAAAAAAGTATGGTACTAAAATGTTTTTTTCGTAACAAGGTTGTCAATACGGTACTTTCAGTCATAGATAGCTCTAAAGATCATATGAAAATGTTTTAATTCCTCGGAAAAACCTAATATAAAAGTATGGTACTAAAATTTAATTTTTGTAAAAAGGTTGTCAATACGGTACTTTCCCGTTATCAATGTACAATCAAGCTGAAGATTGCAGAGTAAACACCATAGACTTCATCGACTTTTCTTTCACCTTCGTATAATCGACAGCCAATTTTTCTTTCTTTTTTATTAAGTACTCAACCAGCGGGAGTGTGGGGGCGGCAGCCCCCACCCATAATACTAGGTTAGGTTAGGTAAGGTTGTTAGGTTAGGCTAATGTCTTTTCAATTCACTATCGGGGAGCGAGTGTGCCTCAACATCGATCGATAGGCCTAATGGGGAAAATAGGTATTCCCGAGATTTCTAATTAACCCTCTCACCACGGAAGGGCTCTTGAACGCCCATAAAAAAGCATATAACAGGTACCCGGAAGGGCTCTTGAACGCCCAGTGGTTGAAAGCCTGTGAGCTTCGTGTGCGAGGCGTCGGTCCGACGCATGTAAACAACAGCCGGCTGGACCGACGCCCCGCATCTCCGGCCACAAGAAGGAGAGCGTCGCTTGTTCGTGTGTGCCTGTATGTTGTTGTTAAGTATCGAATAGTAGTGTAAAGTGGCTGTTTTGGCCATAAAGTTATCTCCAATGAAATCATCATCACAGCTCAACCAGTTGACTTAGAGAGCTCTACTTAATGCCATTCTACAGGTAAATAACACAGCTACGCTTGGGGATGCGCGGGAATGCAGGAAGCAGTCTGATTAACACCGGCCAAAACACCCGGGTTTTGAGGAATATATATATAATACATAGCCGGGGCTGGAGGGTTAATTACAAACACTATATATTGATGCAAATGACCAATTTTGTTTATAAAAAACACTCGGAAAATTCGTGGTATTAAAATAAAAAATTTCCCAAATTACAATAACCGTTTGCCGTGGGATTTTACGGATAGGCTAGGCCTATAGGATTTGTTGGCAAGAATGTAGTTACCGGGTGTACCGCCCGTCTTGTTTACACTACGCGGTCGCTCACCATCATATTCCCGTCTATTTTGACTGCCTTTGGATACAAAAATACATTACCCTAACCAAACAACCTAACCTAGCTTTATAGATTTATAAGTATTTAGCCTATTTTATTTTAAGTATTTATAGATGATTTATGTTGTATGTCGGTAGTGCTACACCCGGTAACTACATCCTACATTAGATTTGTTGAGGGGCCCTCACGGCCTTGCCCCTCCCCAGGACTTGTTGAAATTCTCATCTATTATTGTATCCCACTGTTACACAGCAGCCAAAATAGACGGGAACATGATCGCGAACATGTGAGTAGTGTAAACAAGACAGGGCCTGGGCCCTGGCAGGCAGTACGGGTATGCCCAAATAATACATCCTTACCAAAGTTTCCATTATTTTCTAGGTACCGGTATATAAGCTTTCTATAGCCTAATAATGATTATTACTGGAAATAAGTAGCCTATTTACACGTTGAGAATTGCAATAAGTCCTGGGAGGGGGGGGGGGGGGGGGCTTGCCCCCTTCAGCTTATTCTGTACAGTATCCCACATTCTTTATACCCCTTCCCACTATCAGGTCTTAACATTGATGGGCTGCATAAAAAAACAATAGCTGGGCTAACTGGTGATGCTAAAAGTCAGTAATAGGCTAGGCCTACCATGGTTTTTTTTTTTTTTTTTTTTTTTTTTTTTTTTTTTTTTTAATATTATTCTTCTTCCCATAAAACACCATTCCACTGCCAGTGTTTAGAAGTTCTAATCTTTGTTTTGGCTTGAGCACACTTTGTGACTTTAATAAGACTGTCACTGTAGGAAATAGGCTAGACTTGCCGCGGCACCATCTGGAATCCCGGCAATTTGATTTATCATTTGGGATTGGGTGAAGAATCCTTTTGCAGCTATATTTACACTTACAATTTTTTTGTATTATTTCTTTGAGGAATATGGTTTTCATTGTCATTTATCGTGTAATAAGTGGAGGAGTTGCGAGGATTAGCATGACATTTACTAATCAAACCTACGAAACGAAACGGTACGCAACAGACGGTCCTAACTTAACTTAGTGTCCAAAGTGAGGTCTGCTGCTATGTTCTTATAACATTTTCTGCCAGAGTACCGGCACAATTTAATAAGAGTGTACCCTGTACCGGTACCGTACTGTATAGCCTAGGTTAGGCCTGCCGCGGCCGCCCTACAGTGCATTTATAAAGTGTTCGGCCATGATTTGGGTATCACTGAAGAATACTTTCGCAGTCTTACCGTTTTTGTTTTTTCAAGGTACGGTAGGCAATAGGCTATATTACTGGTATATTATTTTATTGTACAGGTAGTTTATATTATGAGTGGAGGATTTGCAATAACCAGGGTTGTTGATTTTTTTTTATCTAAAAAAAAAAAAATAAAAAAAATAAAAAAATCATTGATTTTTTTTTATTTATTTGATTTTTTTAAAATATATGTATACATAATTATATTTGTTTGTAAATTTAAAAGCTATCAGTTATTTGTGTTACTACATAATGTACCAGTATCTTAAAATGAACCAATGCCTACACAAACTTATGAAAGCATGATAAATCTTCAGATTTGTTTTTATTTTGATTCACAGATAAAAAAAAAAAAAAAAAAAAAAATGTAAAAAAAATCATTGATTTAATCAAGTGATTAAATCAAATTGATTTAATCAATATCAACTCTGGCAATAACTTACCCTAACCAAAGTCCAAACTTAAGTGTCCAAAGTAGGATCTGCACCCTGCCGCTATGTTCTTATTTTGTATACCAGTAACTTTTTTTTAGCCAGATTACCGGTACAATTTAATAAGTGTACAGGCTAGGCCTACTGCCAACAGTGCATTTATAGATTTCCCGGCCATGACTTGGGTATCACTAAAGAATCTTTCCGCAGCCTTACGAACAATTATTTTTTTGTATTTCTTCAAGGAATATAATACAGTAGTTTATTGTTCAATTGTTTATCATGTTATGAGTAGATAATTTGCATTACCTTACCCAAACCTAACTTTACTTAGTCTTAGTGTCCAAAGTGGGGGCTGCCACTATCCCCACAGTCCACACACCCGCTAACTAACCTATATAATTGGTATGTCTATTGTCTTGTCATTAACCCTTCTTTGGCGGCACCCGGCTATAGTCGAGTGAAATAAATGTGAACTATGTGGCGAGGCCCGGCTATAGTCGCATGCAATTTTGAGCACGTAATGTGCTCTGAGAGAGAGCGGAGCGTAGGTTACCTCATGACCGCTCGCCACGGTGGCCGTGGAGCTACTGAAATGTACTCCGCCCTACTCCACCCTCCCTCACTCCCTACACATAATGTAAGGAAATGACCGTATTTTACCGATTTTGCCCTTCGGTTGCACAATCGTTGCAAGACAACCAGTGATCGTAGAAGGATGGTTCTGGTGTCATTGGAAAGCTCATTTATCGCCCTTTCAGGGATACATACTTGTATTACGCTCTGGCTCTTGTTTATGCATGAAAACGAGCACGGAAACAAGCTCGTTTACGGTAAAAACCCCCGCTGGGTGGCACAGTCAAATATACTCCACCACCCGCTCTTTGAGTGTTAAGTACTATAACCTGACTTCACGGGGGTAACTGAGTCTTGATTGAATATTTTCGGAATTAGCCTAGCAGAATCTTGGGTCTTTTAAAGTTGTGAAAATTAAAGTAAGTTTCTACGTTCCTACTGATTGTACTTAACCCGAGATGGGAATAGCCTACCCAGGTATTTTTTACTCGGCCCAGGGAAAATAATAGACAAACAAATGTTCTAATTAAAGTTTATTCTTGAAACTTGGTACCGGTATGTATTTTAACCAGTACTCTATAGTAACTCATGTATCATATGAAAGGATATACATTAAGTATGTAATAGTTCTTGGAATGCAACAACAAATATACATGAAATCTTTATTGGACAAAAGTTACAAAACTAAAACAGGGACTGCTAAGAATAATTTAACCCCTTATTGGCTGTGCGCGACATATGTCGAGTGAAATAAACTTGGACTATGTGGCGGTGCACGACATCTGTCGAGCACCATTTTCAGCACGTAATGTTGCTGAGAGAGAGAGCTGAGCAGTGGGACGAGCGTAGTAACCTTATGACCGCTCCCCACGACCACCGCGGGTCTACTGAACTGTATTCTAACTTCCTCCCCCTCTCCTCACTCGCTACACAGGGAATTATGTAAGGAAATTACCTTATTTCAGGGTTTTTGCACTCGTGTTGCACGATCGTTGCAAGAGAACCAGTGGTCGTACAAGGATGGTTCGGGTGTCATTGGAAAGCTCTGTTTACACCCTTTCAGGGATAGATACTTGTTTTACGCTCTGGGTCTTATTTAGGCATGAAAATGAGCACGGAAACAACCCTATTTAGGATAAAAAAAAAACCCGCTGGGCGCTACAGTCAAATAGACCACCTAGCCCGCTAAATAAGGGTTAACCCGGGAACTGCGGGGAGACTCTTAAGAGTTCCCCCGGCGGACTGCGGGGAGACTCTTAAGAGTCAGAGAAAAAGAAAATCAACTTTTGACATCGACATTTTTTGTTTTTTTATTTTTTGTTTTATTTTTTTTTTTGGCCCCTGGGCCATGCAAAATCTCAGTCCTCTACCTCCCCTCCTTCCCCACTTTCCGCCTCTCCTTCAGTTATCACCTATTTTCCCTGTTATTCCCTTATTCTGAGGTATATTTTCGTGCTAACATTAGAAATCCGGTTGCAGGGTGTGTTCATCACTGATAGCAAGCGAATGCAAGAGAGAGAGAGAGAGAGAGTATCGATCGACTGTGTCTCAGTGGCCTTGGGGGAAATTGGCGGGAAAGCAGCTTGCCTCACCCATACATTATACAACTCGCGGGCTATATCTCCGATTTTGACCATCCAAACGCTGTTTTCACTCGTTTTATTGTTGTTTCAGGTTAATACCTTTATAATCAACCCATAATAGGCGCATATGGATAAGTATTAATGGTACAATGAATATTTTAGTGACGGAAACACCTCAAATACATGCGCACAGGGAGAGGTGTCTAATTACCCCCATGCGCACTTCAGAGGTTAAAAACCTGTTTTCAATGCCTATATTAGTGGACCTGAAGTGAATCCCTTTGAGACTGAAGTACAGGCAGCCAGCTTCCCTAGTATCCTGATTAAACACCAGTAAACATACATAACATCCCTTTTACTTACAATATTATTCATTCCTTTTAATAAATTTTGAGCATATCTTGTGCGTATATTTACCTTCACATCTCAAAATTTCTCCGGCGGCCGGGGGGCTATGCCCCCCGGACCCCCTGTTATGTAGCGGGGGGCTGAGCCCCCCGCACCCCCTGTGGACGCTGCACAAACTTGATCCTTGTAAAGCTTAGAAAAGTGATCCAAAACTGGATATTTCCTGTTTTGGCACCCTGCTTGGAGGTAATTGACTGGCCAAACCAATACAACTTGATGTATCTTTTCCTGTATTCCCTCTCAACTCCCTGTTGAAACACCACTGCCCTGGTTTAAATTTAATATCACCAACCCACCAATTATGAGTTTAGTGCACGTGGGATGTTATCGTACTGTTGGAATGTTGGGGATGTGAATGTAGTCTGTAACCCGTTCACCCATACCAGTTAACTTTATGATTTTTATAGTGCACAGGGTTAAAAAACTAACATATTTTAATATCTGAATATCATTACGTTTACATTTTATGCTAAAACTAGCCGTATAGATTGTTTTAAGAGGTTCTTCTTTGTTCAAATTCCAGTATATTCTATTCAATGTACTCAGGCCCAATCCCCACTTTTCCTATTTTTCTATATTTTTTATATATATATTTTTTTATAATAATTAGAATCCGACAAATTAAAGCAATATCATATACAGTATTTCACGGTTTAAAATGAATGATATGAAAGTACATCACACTCAATTGAAAATTGTTTCAGGTAAAATTGTTTGGTAGCGTTTGTATGATCATAAATTATGCACAAAGATAAATTGAGCTTCACACCATTCAGGATGCAGTTGAATAATTTAAAAGCTCTTGTGAAAATATCAGAGTATCATTTCTAAAGTGGTAATAGAATTAATGTTGGACCTATTTGTCCGCAAATGAAAATACATTAATTTCGCTTGACAACCACATTCTAAAATTCAATAAAATATTCTAAACCTTTCTGAAGTAACAATAGGCTTATTTCATGTATAGTTTTGCCTGATGAAATTATTATGGTAGCATTTAAGGAGACTACTGCAGGACTCTTCTTCTTACCTCTGACTGGGTATAGGCTATCCTAGTGTTTACTAGCCTATACCCCTTTGAAAGGACATTAGCCTAACCTAACAACCTTACCTAACCTATCCTAGTATTATAGGTGGGGGCTACCGCCCCCACACCCCCGCTTTGACTTAGATTTTTGGTGTATTTGTCGGTGAAGTGGGTATTTTTCAATTTGTTGATAACGAAAATCCTCCATGCGGACTATATGGAGAATCTATTGGTGCCTATTTTCCCTCATTAATTGTTTCTCATAACGCTGCACTAGTGTCGTTGAATATAACCATTATTATATCTCTGCTTTAAGTTTGTAGCACAATTTGTCTATGAAACGTAATTTTGATATACTGTACTAGAATTGACACGTGATTTCTACGTAGCAATTTCAGTCATGGGTTCACATTAGTTTAACCCTTCTTTGGCGGGGGTGGACTTAAGTCGGTCTAGAGAACCATGGACTATGTGGCGGGGACCGACTTCAGGCGGTGTGCAATTCTGAGCAATATTTGGCTCTGAGAGAGAGACGAGCGGGGGGGAGGAGCGTAGGCCGACTCTGACTGTTCGGCACGGCTCTCGTGCCAGCACTGGGCCCAGCTCCACACACACCCACACTCACTGCCTCGCTACACAGGGAATTATGTAAGGAAATTACCGTATTTTAGGGATTTTTCCTTCGTCTTGCACGATCGTTGCAAGAGAACGCGTGGTCGTAGAAGGATGGTTCTGGTGTCATTGGAAAGCTCAATTATCACCCTTTCAGAGATACATAATTGTATTACGCTCTGGTTCTTGTTTATGCATGAAAAAAGCACAGAAACAAGGTCGTTTAGGGTAAAACCACTCGCTTGGCGGGTAGTAGAAGTTACTGACGGGCCCGCTCATAAGGCGTTAATGAGCGACATGAGAGTGAGCAACATATTAGCAATTGACTACTTGCGAGTTTTGTTCTATAAGGAAATTGGAGCTGTAGACGTTGATATTTAGAAGAATTACCAGGTAAAATACGGTTTTAGTGTACTGTATATACAGGGTGTTTTAAAACAACACTGCCAGACCTCATCTGCTAATTAGTAAATAAAATAACGAAGACGATTATCTAAGGACAAAATGCAAAATAATATACCATTAATGATTTAAACCGCATAGAGTAAAATAATTAGTGACACCCAGGTATGAGCTATAATCCGAACACGGGCTAGTGTCCCCCTCCCCCCCCCAAATAGCCTACCTCTTGCCTCCCATCCCAGTTCGAGTTTTTCTTCGAAGCTTTGGAATCATAACGAATCTTCTCATGTATTTAATCATCTGCTCGGCCATGCTGCTATCTTCTTCTGTCATAGTGATTTTATTTACCTTATAATATCACATAAATATGGATTGTCGTTAATTAGGTGTGTCTCTGCCTTTGTTATTTTATACTAGTTAAGTCCAATTGACGTAAATTGTTTGTTTTGGGTACCAATAGATGATTTTAAATATTCATTAGTGAACACCGTATACTTGTATGTCTACAGCTACGTAAAATCGTCAAACTTCAACCATAAAACTGATAGACATATTTCGTTAGTACTCTGTGATAATAGTAACGTAATGAGGTATTTGTATTGAAACAGTAAATTGCGCAGGAACAATTTGTTCCCATTCAAACAGTTTCACGAACGATTAAATTACCTATAGCAGTGTTCGGATACCTGACCCAGACTTGATATTCATTATTTTACCTCTTGGTCATCGTTACAAATGGTGCATATCTTTTTACGCTACTTGGATTATAATACTTAGCAGTTTTCTTCTAATTGCAAAATATCATTACCAATTTTATGTTACTTTTATTTTGTAATTATTCATATGTGATTAGGTCATTAGATATCTCCTCTTTACCTTTTTTACTTGGTAATCATTCATATTATGTATCATATGTTTTGTGCTGAGCTCAACCCTGTTTTGCTAAATTTCTAAATAACCATTTATCTCCGTTACAATATATTTTTGGTAAAAATAGAATAGAAATATGTGTTTTATATATTTTTATCAATGTGGTCGTCATACTCTGGCAGTGTTGTTTTAAAACACCCTGTATAAATATATAATACTCAATTCACCATACTTGTTATTCATCAAAAACCTACATTATTATTACATTTCTGTTTTATATCCATGTTTACGGCTCCAACTTCCTTATAGCCTGAAACTCGCAAGTGGTCAATTAGGAGAGACTGAAATGGTATTGTACAGTCACGAGCCATCATACCTGCTCACCCATTTGAATCTTTTAAGGGAGCCCACCTCGCTTGTTTTCTCTTTCTCTCCTTCTCTCTTTGGCTTGTATCCATTTGGCCCCATTCAGCCTACTGTTTAAGACGTTTGCCCCCATCCAGGTGTCAATATTTTCCTGGCAAGCAGTAGCGAGCCAGCATATATATATATTTTGTTTTGACAACAAGCTGAATTTGTAAATTTTTCGATAGAAAAATGTCTCCGGCGAAGCCGGATTTCTCCATACAATGCTGGCTTGCTATTGCTCGCCACGAAGAAATCGACACCTGGATGGGGATAAACATCTTAAAACAGTTGGCTGAATGGGGCCGAATTGATACAAGCCAGGGAAAGAGAGAACAGGAGAGAAAGATAAAACAAAGCCGGTGACCCCCCTTAAGTAACACCCCGTTCTTAACCTTACTCATCAATTACAAACCCCAATGTCATATTATACCAGGATGTGTATGTTATCGCTCACAGTAAGGGCATAAATGGCGAAACACTCATTTGAATCAGTATCGAACGAAAACGAGACAATACAATGTTTTATTAGCACAGATCATAGAGTACATAATTATGACCTAGAGTTAAAAGCGTGACGTCACACGGTTATTTTGCCGCGCGTCCTAGGGATTTGGTGGCAGCACTGTTGTACGGTACAACAACCAAAGCACCTCAGTGGCTTGTCCTTATTATAGATAGTCTGTGCACCGCGGGCGCCTGCCAGCTGGCTTGCTGCAGTGTTGCCAAAGTTAAGGGAATATCCGCAAAACGAGGGAGCAATAGATTAAAGAGGGAACTTATTTAAGATTTTTTTAATGTTGGTAAAAACACTTGTAAATTATTTAATATAAATTAGATATATATAAGCAAGATGAAAACATTAAGTATACATATACACTATAAAACATACTCATATATGATGCAAGCTGTATACCTTCAAGCAACACAACACCATTAAAATGTAATTTGGAATATATATTATTATGTTACATGTTATGTAGATGTTAATTTGTAAAGTAGCACTAAAACTTGACATTTATACTTATGACATCTAGGGATATTTTGTCCCACCATTGACGTTGGCAACTCCCGAATCTCACATCAACAATGGCTGGTGTTGGAAGAGTTTTGCTTGTGTACCTCCTCATAATGATGAAAATTACATGATGACTGGCCTTTACAGTAGCCTCTACTTATGTCTATTGTGACGTTAACCACTCCGTTAGAACCGCATGGCTTGTCCTACAGTGACTCGCTAGGATCGCCAGGGCAGTGGATGGGGCTACAGTTTATGTATTAGAGTGTGCTTTATTTCATATGAAAGCTCGTGTCATGGGCAGTCCAGAAAGGCTCTTTGTTTTCACCCATGTCAAGGCTTTATATATTTAATTGTAAAGTATATGTTTTATCATTAACTAGTAATGATGGGATCTGGGAGAGAGAGAGAGAGAGTAGAACAGAGTGAGAGGGAGCGCGCAGTGTTTTTGTCCCGCTCGATGACGTCACGGCTGGCTGCCTCGTGGGGCTTGGTTGAGAGAGGTCCTTACCATGCTGCTAGCTCCCTTGCTAGTGGCTAGAGGACTTGTAACCGCTTTTTTCCCACGCGCCTCGAGCTAGTGCGAGTATATATACAGTTCCTCGCCACTCTCTCCCTCAGATCTGGTTTCTAGAACGCATTCATCTTTATCCCTTGCTACCTGTCCCCCGCTCCGCACCTGAGAATCTTTTCTTCTGCCTACCTCTCTCTTTTTTCATATCTTTCACCACCTTTTAGTAATATTATACCCCCTCTGGTTAACTCTGCAAAATCAGCTTCATGCTGGCCAGTTGTATTGTGCGTTAAGGTCTGATATAACCCATGTATGTTAGTTGTTAAGATAAGTGGATCACGAAGCATTGGTTGGCATTCATATTGTTTAGTACTGCTTCCTTTAATTATTAGTGTTCTGCTGGATTAGATAATGCTAGACTAGGAGTCTGATATTATAAGGTATTGTTTCCTATAAGTGCTGGCTTTAGGAAAAAGCTGCACGACATACCTGAGAACTGGAGTTGATTGAGTAAATTCTAGTCTGTGTGCCATTGAGAGTAGAGCATGCACGAATGAGGGCTTTTTGCCTATACCATTCTGCACTGTTCTAATCTCGTTGTTTGTCTTTGAGGTACGCCAGGAGAACGCTTAATACTTCGGTATTAAGGTTTCTCAAGAGAGCTACCCTTCCCTATAACGTAATATTTGACGCACAGACTTGAGATTTGCACTAGGCTATGCGGCATGCCATGCGCACCAGTATCTCGTATCATTGACTCTAGCTAGACTTTATCAGTCACAGTAGACATTAAGTATATTAACCTAATTACTCTTTTTTATGCATACCCATTTATGATTACACAAGCATTTCGCAGCCTAGTTTGATGTTTGGAGACACAAACGACTTAGGCTCTTTTTGTTGATAGGAATACTGCATTGTCGTGGCGATTATTATTGTTGTAGTGTTTAGGATATTCTTGGCTCCGACGGCATTATATATTCTGCCTTTTTGTGTGCATAGCCTGCACGAGCATTGTTCCGCTGCCTGCCTTTTTGGGTTCCATTTCCGATACGAGAATCTTTATAGCATCTAACATTTAAAGAAGATTCCTTGTTAGTGTTGAAGGACTTTAGTGCACTTTCTTTCATGCAGGAGTGCCTGACATTTATTGATTAAAGTAACGTAAGCTGTAACTTCTCTTACCACCTTACTTTGCATACCATAACCAAGCACCTTCGGTTATAGGTAGTAATAGGCTGTTTTCACATAACATTAAGCCTAGAGTAGACGCACATTTATTGAGAGTTTGATAGCCTATTATTGCATATAGAACTCTGTAGAGTATTTGTGTTCTTTGTTCACTGGGAATATACATCAGAGGTTGGATCTAGCGCTTTCCGTTGTAGCATTTATGCCGTTACTAGTCCTTTGAATAAGAGCCCTGATATATTTAAACCCCAGTCGTAACAAATGGCGACCTTACCTAGGATTTGGTGAACCTACATTTATTAGCAGGGAACATTTGTTGTTTTTGCGGGGATCAGCAAGAATATTTTTTTTTTGCAACATAGTATAGCCCTTGAGTATTTCCGAGAATTGTTGTGTGTATATTGAGGTATAAGAGTTTGGGGTGCTTCTTTTCTGAATATTGAGGTGGGAAATTTTTGTGAGCATCATGTCTTATACCGGATCAGAGGAGAATGGAGACACAGTATGTAATGTCGAAACTGAGGAACAGCAGTATGATGATATGGTTAATCAGGTGAACTGTGAGGAGGATGCTAGGATATTTTTGCAATGGCCTGTTACTGCCGAGCGGTTGGAGGGTATGGATCGGTACGGTCTTCAATGCCTGGCCACAGCTATCGGTCATGTGGTTACTAGCAGCATGACCAGGGATAACTTGATAACGTGTGTACTGGGCAGGGTGACTGGTGAGCGAGATGGGTTGAGTGCTCAGAGCCCTTCGGCCATGCTTCCCCTACACTCGACTCCCAGGCATCCCAGTAGTTTGCCGACCCCGGGTACGCTTCCGCAGGTGGGTGGTGACTGGCAGGGTGGGTTGCCCCTGGGGGGACCACCAGTAATTTCAAACATTGTAGCACCTTCACCTCCTCAAGGGTTATCTCCAGAATTATTGTTTAAGCTCGAATTAGCTAAGCTTCAGCATCAGCAGCAAATAGAATCAGCTAAGATCGAAGAGAGAAAGGCTAGCAGGGCAGGTGAGCTTCAGCAGCAATTAGAATTAGCCAAGATAGAAGAGAGAGCCAAGCTAGCAAAAATCCAAGCTGATTTAGAGTTGACTAGGTACTGTGCCGACATGGACGTAGAGAAGTCGCGAGTAGAGACAACGGGACAGCGACTTGGGGCTGGTGTTCATGAGCAGTCTCTCTCGCACTTATTGAAACTGGTTCCGGTGTTTGATGAGAGTGGTGTAACAGAATTTTTTGCACGCTTTGAGAAGAAGTGCCAGGAACACCAGTGGCCAGAGAATAAATGGGCAGCAATTGTATCCTCTAGAATCTAGATTAATAGGCAAGGGTCTTAAAGCCTATGATGCGTTACCTTTGGAGTCATGTATTGTGTATGAGGATCTCAAGGAGGCTGTCCTGAGGGCTTACGAACTGCAACCAGAAACGTACCGTTTGAAGTTCCGGGGTGTAACTAAGGGAAGAGAGCACCTTTTTGGAACACGCCCGGGACTTGTCCGATGCTATGGGGAACTGGCTCCGATCTGAGAAGGTCACAACATTTGATGAAATTAAGCAGTTAATGATGTTGGAGCAGTTCTTTAAGAGCACGGGCGGTGATTTAACTTTGAACTTGAAGGAGAAAAACCCAAGAACTCTAGTCGAAGCAGCAGAAATGGCTGATCGACGGCTGTCGTTGATTCGGGGTTGCGGGTCCTCACAGAAGTACGATGTAAGTGCTAAGGACCGTTATCCTCCCCCTCCCCGTAACAATGACACATTTAAACAGAAGAGCCATGAAACTAAAACTGAATCCAAACCTTACACCACACCGTATGTGAAAAGTCAGGGGCCTTTTACATCACAGTATAAGCCGAAACCGAAATTTATGTGTTTTAGTTGCCACCAGGAGGGTCATAAGGCAAATGAGTGCCCTAGTCGACCTCCTCCGGCAGCCGTGTCTTTTGCTCACGGCATTGGAGTGTTCAAGAGGACATCGGAGTTTGTTAGAGGCATTTCTTCCGAGGTAAATACACTGCCAGTGCAGAAGGATCCGGAAGGCTTATTCCCTGTCCGTGATGCCTTTAGTGACCACAGGGGTCTCGGTTGTGTGGAGTGGGGGGGTAGAAGACATGAGGTGAGAATTTTGCGTGACACTGGGGCATCGCAAACACTGTTGAGAAATTTCACTGGTAAACCTGTCAATACGGCGCGGGTGGTTGTGGTTCAGGGAGTTAATGCGACAAGGTCATACCCGCTTGTAAGAATGAAGGTGGAAGTTGATGGTGTGACTCGTGACCTGGATGTAGGAATTGTGGAGAAGTTACCTGTTGGGGGCGTCGACCTCCTTCTTGGCAACGACTTTGCGGGGCCTACTTCTGAGGCTCCACCCTTAGTCGTTGTCGAGAAGCCGGCCGACGTGAGTAGGGAGGAGCAGGAGTGAGTTGAGAAGTGTCCGGGGCAGCCTATGGCGTGTGTTGTCACCGGAGATCCTGCATCCAGGGAGTCACATTCTGGTCAACAATCTTTAGATCAGCGGAGGAAGGGTACCGAGAAGGGGTTGGAAGTTGATGCGGTTGAGAGTTTAGTATCAACGGCCCTTCTCGGGGACTCAGTATTAGGACCAAATATCGAGTCTGAAGAAGACCCAGTAACTGTTGTGGAAAAGGCAGAGGATGGGCTTAAAAAGACGAAAGAGTTGAAGGAGGACAGTGATGCACAGTCGGGAGATGTGGCAACAAGGTACCCTGACGCGTACCCTATGAGAAATGGGTCGGCGAAGACGGTGGTCCGAAGCTTGCTGGTGTATTTTTCCCGGTATGGTTACACGCAGGGGATTCAGTCAGTCCAGGGACCCAACTTCACTTCTAGCCTCTTTGTTCAAGCAATGCCGCAGCATGGGATTGTTGGGGTTGTGTCATCTGCGTATCATCCGGAGAGCCAGGGTGTGTTAGAGCGATGGCACTCAGCCTTGAAATCTGTGCTTCGTTGTTGTTGCTTTGAGAGTGGGAGGGATTGGGATCTTGGCCTGCCATGTGTTTTGTTTGCTGTGTGGGAGGTACCTGGGGAGAGTTTGGGATTCAGCCCTAATGAGCTCGTCTTTGGACACCGTGTCAGAGGGCCTCTCCATATGGTTGAAGAAGTATGGGAGGGCGCAGAAAAACCTTGTTCTATGCTCAAGTGTGTCCTCAACAGTCGAGAACGTATGTTGCGCAGTCTGGAGTTGGCTGGCCGTAATTTGACTGGCTCTCAGGCCCTCAGGAAGGACAGGTACGACCTCAAGGTTGAACTCAGGGAGTTTCACGTGGGTCAGGAGGTGTTGATTCTACTGCCCCTTGTAGGTCACCCCTTATCCGCGAAGTACGCTGGTCCTTATAGGGTGGTGGAGGAGCTATCGGACCTGGTTTACTTGGTAGCCACTCCAGACAGACGGAAGCGCAATCAGTTATGTCATGTTAATCCCATGAAGGAGTATGGGAGGCACCCCCCTGAGCCTCTCACTGTGCCTGTGATGACGTTTAGCAGTCAAGGTGGAGAAGGAGAACGGGACAGTCAAGCTCAGGTGGAGGATAACTGGAAGGATAAGAAGTTCAAATGGGCGCCTGAGTGTGAGAAGGTGTTTAGAGAAGTAAAACACCTGTTGTGCACTCACCCGATCCTCAGGGCCCCTGACTTTACCCTACCTTTCCAACTAGCAACGGAGGCTAGTGGTGTGGGGGCTGGTGCCGTCCTTGTGGAAAAGGACGATGATGGGCTGGAGCATCCTGTTAGTTTCTGCTCGGAAAAGTTCAATTCAGCCCAGGGGAGCTGCTCTGTTGTCGAGAAGGAGCTGCTGGCAATTGTACTTGCTCTGAGGCATTTCGAGGTCTATGTTCCAGCCTATGGTACGGTTGTTGTAGTTTACCCAGATCATCACCCTCTCAAGTTCTTGGACCAGTTTCACAATCGGAATATGAGGCTGACCAGGTGGTCACTAAGGTTATTGGTATATAACCTGGACATACGCCATATTGCCGGTTGTGACAACGTGGTTGCAGATGGTCGTTCAAGGGTATATGATCCTGGGTAGATTGACACACGGGTAGCCTCCTGCTTTAGTTTGAATAGTATTTTGCGCTTGGTGCTTGTTGGCTCGCGGTTGTAGCCCAGCGTATTGGGTCATAAAGCAGGAGTTGAGCGTTTGGTGTAGAAGAAAAAACTAGGCTTGCCCCTATAGTGCAGCCGAAATAAACATTATAAACATAAAAA
Source organism: Lithodes maja (assembly GCA_037953745.1). NCBI lineage: Eukaryota > Metazoa > Arthropoda > Malacostraca > Decapoda > Lithodidae > Lithodes > Lithodes maja. The sequence goes on from JBAKBP010019925.1 coordinate 35,657, forward strand.
TCAAATAAAAACTTTCTTTGATAGTTGATTTTTTTTAGTATGTTATAGCAGTAATTCTGAGTTGCACTCCTCTCAGAATGCTGGGCTAGAGAAGCTCGCTCTTGAGGAGCATAACTACATATAATTTAACCTATGGTGATGGGGAGGGTTATAATTTTGAAAAATGTTTTGTTGAAGAACTGTGCCAGATATTTTACTGCCGCTGGGTGATGGGAAGTGGAGATATAGCATGGGTTCTAACCATCAGATTTTTGTGAGCCTTGGGGCCTCTGAGAATTTTTTTTTGGGGGGTGTGACGTTAACCACTCCGTTAGAACCGCATGGCTTGTCCTACAGTGACTCGCTAGGATCGCCAGGGCAGTGGATGGGGCTACAGTTTATGTATTAGAGTTTGCTTTATTTAATATGAAAGCTCGTGTCATGGGCAGTCCAGAAAGGCTCTTTGTTTTCACCCATGTCAAGGCTTTATATATTTAATTGTAAAGTATATGTTTTATCATTAACTAGTAATGATGGGATCTGGGAGAGAGAGAGAGTAGAACAGAGTGAGAGGGAGCGCACAGTGTTTTTGTCCCGCTCGATGACGTCACGGCTGGCTGCCTCGTGGGGGTTGGTTGAGAGAGGTCCTTACCATGCTGCTAGCGGCTAGAGGACTTGTAACCGCTTTTTTCCCACGCGCCTCGAGCTAGTGCGAGTATATATACAGTTCCTCGCCACTCTCACCCTCAGATCTGGTTTCTAGAATGCATTCATCTTTATCCCTTGCTACCTGTCCCCCGCTCTGCACCTGAGAATCTTTTCCTCTGCCTACCTCTCTCTTTTTTCATATCTTTCACCACCTTTTAGTAATATTATACCCCCTCTGGTTAACTCTGCAAAATCAGCTTCATGCTGGCCAGTTGTATTGTGCGTTAAGGTCTGATATAACCCATGTATGTTAGTTGTTAAGATAAGTGGATCACGAAGCATTGGTTGGCATTCATAGTGTTTAGTACTGCTTCCTTTAATTATTAGTGTTCTGGTGGATTAGATAATGCTAGACTAGGAGTCTGATATTATAAGGTATTGTTTCCTATGAGTGCTGGCTTTAGGAATAAGCTGCACGACATACCTGAGAACTGGAGTTGATTGAGTAAATTCTAGTCTGTGTGCCATTGAGAGTAGAGCAAGCATGAATGAGGGCTTTTTGCCTATACCATTCTGCACTGTTCTAAGCTCGTTGTTTGTCTTTGAGGTACGCCAGGAGAACGCTTAATACTTCGGTATTAAGGTTTCTCAAGAGAGCTACCCTTCCCTATAATGTAATATTTGACGCACAGACTTGAGATTTGCACTAGGCTATGCGGCATGCCATGCGCACCAGTATCTCGTATCATTGACTCTAGCTAGACTTTATCAGTCACAGTAGACATTAAGTATATTAACCTAATTACTCTTTTTATGCATACCCATTTATGATTACACAAGCATTTCGCAGCCTAGTTTGATGTATGGAGACACAAACGACTTAGGCTCTTTTTGTTGATAGGAATACTGCATTGTCGTGGCGATTATTATTGTTGTAGTGTTTAGGATATTCTTGGCTCCGACGGCATTATATATTCTGCCTTTTTGTGTGCATAGCCTGCACGAGCATTGTTCCGCTGCCTGCCTTTTTGGGTTCCATTTCCGATACGAGCATCTAACATTTAAGAAGATTCCTTGTTAGTGTTGAAGGACTTTAGTGCACTTCCTTTCATGCAGGAGTGCCTGACATTTATTGATTAAAGTAGCGTAAGCTGTAACTTCTCTTACCACCTTACTTTGCATACCATAACCAAGCACCTTCGGTTATAGGTAGTAATAGGCTGTTTTCACATAACATTAAGCCTAGAGTAGACGCACATTTATTGAGAGTTTGATAGCCTATCATTGCATATAGAACTCTGTAGAGTATTTGTGTTCTTTGTTCACTTGGAATATACATCAGAGGTTGGATCTAGCGCTTTCCGTTGTAGCATTTATGCCGTTACTAGTCCTATGAATAAGAGCCCTGATATATTTAAACCCCAGTCGTAACACTATTTAACTATGTCATGTCTGCAGAGTCTCTGGATAACCTTCAATTGATTATTAATAGCGTTATTAGTACAAGGTAGGGATTATTACGAATTAATGGGGACCAAGGATAGTCAATATAATGTCTTTGTGGGGACCCTCCCCTTGTCCTTTGCGACCGTGCTGCCATCTCTCGAACGCGCGGATCGGATCGCTATTTTCAGATTTGTGACTTCACGCTTTCACTTCTAGGTCATAATGTACTCTATGACACAGATGCTTCAGAACTTGGCTTTAATTTACCAGACCCTACAACTCCCATTCACTATCGCTCTTCAGTACAAAGCTCCATATGACCTTGTTGCGTGCCAAGATTTCTATCAATACATTCAATTCATCAGTACAAAGTAGTACAAAGTAAATCAAGCAACAACAGGTCCAGCGATCCCTCAAGGCTGCTTAAGGGGTAGCTGGACCTGTTGCTTGACTTCAGAACTGTATCATCGGCAAACAGCAGCTAGTACAGGCAACACTACTCGTTTCCCTCCCTAATCAACGGTACACCAACATCCACTGCTCTTCCTTGTAGTCTACGCTGTAAAAATATGAATACCTAATTGTAACAAAAATGGTACCCATAATAATTTTAAACGGTGTTCTGTAGTTTATCTATTCATATTAAAACACAAACGATTAGAATAATATGTATGTGTACCATTTGTTTTATAATTTAGTGTTATTTTTGTCAGTGTAGTTCCTCGCTCTGACACATTAAAGTCCGTTCATTCTAGGTTGGGCAGAAATCGTAACCCCTAACCTCTCATAATTAAAAAAGGACTAGAGTATTCGAGCTAATATTTCTACCAACTAGGAATTCTTGGCTAGGGAATATGCGTATGAATTGACAGTTAATTTGCTCTAGCCCTTTTTGAGTTACTGAGGTTAGAGGTTACGATTTCTACCCAACCTAGAATGAATGGACTATAGTACTCCAAACACGTAACATAACTGGTGACGATGACGTTTGAGATACCTGGAAAAGTCTAACTGTTTCGCATTCACTAACGTATTTTAATAGAGCTAACAAACTTATTAAAGCTTTTAGTAAATTACTGAGAAGACTACAAACGTTGGTAGTTAGTTAATTTTATATTCCCTGTACAAAATTATAAATAATAGAAGGCATTCTACAAAAGGAGAAACAATTGCATATGTGACTGTGAGAGTGAGAAAGAGATATGTATAGATGCAGCTGAAGTGAAGGTTGCTGATGAGAGAGAGAGAGAGGAGAGGGTGAGGATATGGTACCGTACATTAGGCTTTAGTAAATATTTTATGAGAATGGAGAGAGAGAGAGAGAGAGAGAGAGAGAGAGAGAGAGAGAGAGAGAGAGAGAGTAGGGTGAGGAAGAGGATATGGTACCGTGCATTAGGCTTTAGTGAATTTTTTATGAGAGAGTGAGTGAGAGTAGGGTGAGGAAGAGGATATGGTACCGTACATTAGGCTTTAGTGAATTGTTTTATGAGAATGGGGAATGAGTAGAGAGAGAGAGAAGAGGATGGAGAAGTGAATAGGGTAGTATGTTAGTGATTGTTTATGAGATTGGGGAATGAGTAGAAAGTGAGAGAGTTTGGCATTTATTTACATTTATTTATCTGTTGTCATTTAATGTATTTATTTGTTTATTTGTTTATTATATATGTAGATTTCCCCCCTGACCTTCATCAAACTTGAAATAATTACTACCCCCCCCCCCCCCCTCCCAACCGTCCTTCTAGATCAATTTTTTACAATTTTGGGTATCAAAATGTACCGGTAAGAAAGGAGATCACCAGTAGAGCGTTCCTTAAGGAGGGTCACCTGCTATTTTTATCTCCTTTTCTCTCTTTCCCTGGCTTGTGTCCATTCGGCCCCATTCAGCCAACTGTTTTAAGACGTTTATCCCCATCTAGGTGTCGATTTCTTCCTGGCGAGCGATAGCGAGCCAGCAGTGTATGGAGAAATTTTTCTATCGAAAAATTTACAAATTTAGCTTGCTGTCAAAACAAAAATATATATATGCTGATTCGCTACCGCTCGCCAGGAAAATATTGACACCTGGATGAGGGTATACTTCTTAAAACAGTAGGCTGATTGGGCCGAATGGATACAAACCAAAGAGCGAGGGATAGAAAGAGAAAAAAAAAGCCAGGTGGGCTCCCTTAAGGAAACCATGCTGGCGATCTGAAAGATTATTGGAAGACAAATGGCAGGACAGGTGTTAACATTGACAAAGGAAATGGGGTGAAAGGTCTAAAAATGGCCAAACTAATGGGGCGAACGTCACAAAATCTCAAAACAAATTAGTCTCCCAGTGAGGGAGAGAGGGGTCCTGAAAAAGCACCCCATTAACTATGCTAGTATAACTATGTTTCTGTGTAGAAAGAAAAAATAGAAAAACAAATATAATAATAATAATAATAATACCTAAACTACTCAAAGTTGTATGCTTTTCTTGCCTTTACCGGTACGTACGTAGATACTAACAAATAACTAAGATAATAGAGACACAAAATGGTCCGTAACAGATATTTGTTTGTTTGACTGTACATAGGAGAGAGGAAAGTTTGATAGATTGTGAACAGAAGAATGAACGCAATTACCCGAGGGAGATTAATGATGTTGGCGATGAGAGTTAAAAAACAGTGTTGAAAAAACAAGTTAGGATATCTAAAGAAGGTGGCAAACACATAAAGGATAAGAGCATGAGAGGATAGTGCAAATTACAAGCAGGGATGCATAATAACAGCATAAAATCAGTATACAAACGGTATAAAGATGAAAATCGGTCTTTTTTCGGGGGCAGGGAAGGGGGGGGGGGAAGTGGGTTGTGGACCCCCTTCTCATGTTTAGCCCCACTGATTTGAAATTTTAAGACATTCTCCCCATTAGTTGACGATTTTAAGACCTTTCATGCCATTTAGGTGTTGATTAATTTCCTGGTGAATGAAAGGCAGCCTGCAACTTTAGAAGGAACCGCCCTTCGGCCAAGGTATATTGCTACCGAAAAATGCACACCTTTATCTCGAAGGGGTCTGTAGGGTATTTTTTATAGCATGATGAAGGTCTAGGGAGGAAAACAAAATATATATATATATATATATAATATATATATAAAAGTCTCCCATTAAAGGTGCGAAGGAAGGAACTGAGGGAGTGTGTGGTTTGTAAGACAATTAAAGTGGTAAGGGGATCCTGATAAAGTGCCGAGGGATGGTGAGAGAGAGGGATTGGTGAGGGAGATGGGGCGGCCCTTTATTGTCACTTTTTTTAAGGGGGCCCACCTCGTTTGTTTTGATCCCTCTCTCTCTCTGGGTTGTATCGATTCGGCCCCATTCAGCCTACTTTATTTAGACATTTACCGCTCGTCAGCATTTGTTTATTAATGTTTTTGACAGCAGGCTAAATTTGTACATTTTTCGATAGAAAAATATCTCTGGCTTAGCCGGATTTCTCCATAAAATGCTGGCTATCTATCGCTCGCCATTAAGAAATTAACACCTGGAGGGGGATAAACGTCTTAAAACAGTAGGTTGAATGGGACTGAATGGATACAAAACAGAGAAAAAGAGAAAGGGAGAGAAAAATAGCAGGTCACCCCTTATTAACCCTTTCAGTACAGGTCACGTCTTTTTAAATTTTATCTTAGCAATATTTAGACGATTTTATGCAACTTAGGAAGCATCTGCCGTAATCACAGGCGATTTAATGTATCTTAGGAAGAATACGTCTTAATCAGGAGGGTCTCTGTACAATGTAGCTAATGATCTCCCTTAACTGGGGAAGGTTCACTTTTTGGTCGTTTTTGTCATTTATTAATTACTTGTTCTAGTTTCCTCCCTAGACCTCCATCAAACTTACAAAAAACATCCATTAAATCCCCTTTTAGATTAATTTGTAAATTTTTCGGTAGAAAAATGTTCCGGCCGAAGGCCGGTTCTTCCAAAATTCTTGGCTCACTATTGTTCGCTAGGAAAAAATATGACGCCTAAATAGCACGAAATTTCTTAACATTTTACAAAGAAATGGGGCGGAAGGTCTTAAAATTGACAAGCTAATGGGGCAAACATAATAAAATCTGAAAACTAATGGGGCTAAACATAAGGGAGAATGGGGGCCAGAAGACCGACCAATCTCCCCTTAACATTCCCTGGTTACTCTAGTAGAGCCTGGCCAGCATATCATGACCAATGAGGGAGTGTAATATGCTAGAGAAGCTACGTACTCTCGTTACATAAGTTTGGGAACGTATAGACAATAGGGGCCAGCATATCATGACCAATGAGGGAGTGTAATATGCTAGAGAAGCTACGTACTCTCGTTACATAAGTTTGGGAACGTATAGACAATAGGGGCCAGCATATCATGACCAATGAGGTAGTGTAATATGCTAGAGAAGCTACGTACTCTCGTTACATAAGTTTGGGAACGTATAGACAATAGGGGCCAGCATATCATGACCAATGAGGGAGTGTAATATGCTAGAGAAGCTACGTACTCTCGTTACATAAGTTTGGGAACGTATAGACAATAGGGGCCAGCATATCATGACCAATGAGGGAGTGTAATAGGCTAGAGAAGCTACGTACTCTCGTTACATAAGTTTGGGAACGTATAGACAATAGGGGCCAGCATATCATGACCAATGAGGGAGTGTAATATGCTAGAGAAGCTACGTACTCTCGTTACATAAGTTTGGGAACGTATAGACAATAGGGGCCAGCATATCATGACCAATGAGGGAGTGTAATAGGCTAGAGAAGCTACGTACTCTCGTTACATAAGTTTGGGAACGTATAGACAATAGGGGCCAGCATATCATGACCAATGAGGGAGTGTAATATGCTAGAGAAGCTACGTACTCTCGTTACATAAGTTTGGGAACGTATAGACAATAGGGGCCAGCATATCATGACCAATGAGGGAGTGTAATATGCTAGAGAAGCTACGTACTCTCGTTACATAAGTTTGGGAACGTATAGACAATAGGGGCCAGCATATCATGACCAATGAGGGAGTGTAATATGCTAGAGAAGCTACGTACTCTCGTTACATAAGTTTGGGAACGTATAGACAATAGGGGCCAGCATATCATGACCAATGAGGGAGTGTAATATGCTAGAGAAGCTACGTACTCTCGTTACATAAGTTTGGGAACGTATAGACAATAGGGGCCAGCATATCATGACCAATGAGGGAGTGTAATAGGCTAGAGAAGCTACGTACTCTCGTTACATAAGTTTGGGAACGTATAGACAATAGGGGCCAGCATATCATGACCAATGAGGGAGTGTAATATGCTAGAGAAGCTACGTACTCTCGTTACATAAGTTTGGGAACGTATAGACAATAGGGGCCAGCATATCATGACCAATGAGGGAGTGTAATATGCTAGAGAAGCTACGTACTCTCGTTACATAAGTTTGGGAACGTATAGACAATAGGGGCCAGCATATCATGACCAATGAGGGAGTGTAATATGCTAGAGAAGCTACGTACTCTCGTTACATAAGTTTGGGAACGTATAGACAATAGGGGCCAGCATATCATGACCAATGAGGGAGTGTAATATGCTAGAGAAGCTACGTACTCTCGTTACATAAGTTTGGGAACGTATAGACAATAGGGGCCAGCATATCATGACCAATGAGGGAGTGTAATATGCTAGAGAAGCTACGTACTCTCGTTACATAAGTTTGGGAACGTATAGACAATAGGGGCCAGCATATCATGACCAATGAGGGAGTGTAATATGCTAGAGAAGCTACGTACTCTCGTTACATAAGTTTGGGAACGTATAGACAATAGGGGCCAGCATATCATGACCAATGAGGGAGTGTAATATGCTAGAGAAGCTACGTACTCTCGTTACATAAGTTTGGGAACGTATAGAC
>JBAKBP010019926.1:0-43623 GCA_037953745.1 Lithodes maja
ATTAATAATAATAATAATAATAATAATAATAATAATATGAGTAGGCTAATACTGATATTAATAATGTGTAATATCATCATTATCATTAAAGCCATTGTGTAACCTGGTTCACCTATGTACTGTATAATTATATGTACCCTTCCCGTGCCCTCATTTCTTATTCCCTCAACTGTTGACATTTTCCATCCTCCTCTCCGACGGTCATCTCTAAGGATAGCTCTTAGGTCGTCCTGAGGGGCCTTATTATCTCATTTACTTCGTCCTCCCGTTTCCTACATTATATATAATATTATTTCCCTTCTGTGTTGTTCACTTTTCTGTTGTTTCCTTATTAATTAACCCCTTATGTACCGGCGACGTCTTTTTAACTTTATCCTGGCTACTTTTATGCGATTGTATTCAGTTTGAAAAGGGCCTCCAGCAATTAACAGGATTCGAACTATATCACTTAACCCTTTTTACTACCACATATATTTCTTAAACTGCATACAATCCTCTAAATATAGCCAGAATAAGACAACAAGACGTCTCCGGTACAGAGGGATTAATCTTACGCCATTTCTCGTGTTCTTATTTTCAGCTACGGCTTCTTGTTTCGTCTTCCTGTTTCCCTCTGCTGTGTCTGATATATTAGTAATTGGTCGCAAGATAATTTTCCTTTGTTAGAAGCAGCGAATGAAGGCAGTTAACCCATTCTGTACTGGTGACGTCCTTTTCATTATATTCTGGCAACTATTAGACGATTTAATTATAGTTTGGAAGAACGTATACCCCTTTAAAGTTCATAAACTATCTCAATTAATCCTTTATTCTACCCTATATATTTTCGAAGCTTTATACAATTGGCTATACATAACTGAAATTCAGTACAAAATAGGTCGCTGGTACAGACGGCAGTTATGTTGTAAATAAGCAGACAAACTATTCAAATTGAGCTGACCTGTCGCCTATCTTCCCACCCTGTCTGCACACAATGCTGGCCAGCTAAGGTAGACCAGATGAGATGGGCGACGTCGGGTTAGATTTTGTTTCTAGGTAGACCAGATGAGATGGGCGACGTCGGGTTAGATTTTGTTTCTAGATAGACCAGTTGAGATGGGCGAAGTCGGGTTAGATTTTGTTTCTAGGTAGACCAGATGAGATGGGCGACGTCGGGTTAGATTTTGTTTCTAGGTAGACCAGATGAGATGGGCGACGTCGGGTTAGATTTTGTTTCTAGATAGACCAGTTGAGATGGGCGAAGTCGGGTTAGATTTTGTTTCTAGGTAGACCAGTTAAGATGGGCGAAGTCGGGTTAGATTTTGTTTCTAGGTAGACCAGTTAAGATGGGTGAAGTCGGGTTAGATTTTGTTTCTAGGTAGACCGGATGAGATGAGCGAAGTCGGGTTAGATTTTGTTTCTAGGTAGACCAGTTGAGATGGGTGAAATCGGGTTAGATTTTGTTTCTAGGTAGACCGGATGAGATGAGCGAAGTCGGGTTAGATTTTGTTTCTAGGTAGTTCAGTTAAGATGCGTCGAAGTCGGGTTAGATTTTGTTTCTAGGTAGACCAGTTGAGATTGGCGAAGTCGGGTTAGATTTTGTTTCTAGGTAGACCAGTTAAGATGGGTCGAAGTCGGGTTAGATTTTGTTTCTAGGTAGATCAGTTAAGATGGGCGAAGTCGGGTTAGATTTTGTTTCTAGGTAGTCCAGTTGAGATGGGCGAAGTCGGATTAGATTTTGTTTCTAGGTAGACCAGTTGAGATGGGCGAAGTCGGGTTAGATTTTGTTTCTAGGCAGACCAGTTAAGATGGGTGAAGTCGGGTTAGATTTTGTTTCAAGGTAGACCAGTTGAGATGGGCGAAGTCGGGTTAGATTTTGTGTCTAGGTAGACCGGATGAGATGAGCGAAGTCGGGTTAGATTTTGTTTCTAGGTAGTTCAGTTAAGATGGGTCGAAGTTGGGTTAGATTTTGTTTCAAGGTAGACCAGTTAAGATGGATGAAGTCGGGTTAGATTTTGTTTCTAGGTAGACCGGATGAGATGAGCGAAGTCGGGTTAGATTTTGTTTCTAGGTAGACCGGATGAGATGAGCGAAGTCGGGTTAGATTTTGTTTCTAGGTAGACCAGTTGAGATGGGCAAAGTCAAGTTAGATTTTGCTTTCTGTATTCGCAAATGGTAGGCTAGGTAAAGTGTGGCCGGTGAAGATAGGTGGAAAAGTGTTGTGGTTGTAGTGTGGTAAGCACACATGGGCATGATTATAAAAAAATATTATGATTTGATTTTGATTGTCATCCGGAATATTTTTTTGATTATGATTAGATTATGATTACTCGTTTTTTCCTTTTTATGATTATGATGTGGGTTCAAGGATTGTGTGGGTGAGAATGAAAGTAGGAATACAAACGTGGGTGATTGTATGCGTGTATGCCCCGACAGAGGATATACTTGAAAGAAAGAAAGAGGAGTTCTGGATGAATGTGGAGGCGTGCCTGGAGAAGTTTGACAAGAACGAAAGCATACTTCTGATTGGGGATATGAATGGTAAGGTGGGTGATAGGAAAGTTGAGGGAGTGGTGGGAGGGTGGGGGGTACCATCAGAGGTGAATGGGAATGGTAGCGCACTTGTGGACGTATGTGTGGGGAGGAGGCTGTGGATAGCCAACACCTTCTTCCGACACAGAATGATCCACAGGTACACGTGGAAACTGATGTTGACGATGAAGGATAAGACAGTGGTGGAACGAAAGTCATTGATTGATTATGTATGTGTGGATGAACGAATGAAGAAATCTGTGATGGATGCTAGGGTGTATAGGGGTATTGGAGGGGGTCTGTCTGATCATTATGTAGTGGTAGCTAAGGTTAGGATACAAAAGAAGTGGGTGAGGAGAGCGGGAGGGAGGCGAGAGGAGGGTGGAATGGTGAGGAGGGTGGAGAGGTTGCAGGAGGAGGAAGTCAGGGAGGAGTACAGGAGAGCAGTGGAAAGACGACTAGGTGGGTTCGACCTGGAAGTTATGGAGGAAGTGGAGGAGATGAGCAAGGTGTTTAACCTCTCCTCGGCGCACAGGGGGTTTTCTACAGGGTAAGACTGTGCGCACGTATGATGATTTTGGGACCTATTGCAAATTTCGATAAAAAGTACATCATCGTGTAGGGAATGTTTGCGGGCATCGGCCCATATATATTTGACCCCCCAAAAAATGTCTGGGGGGGGGGGGGGAACGGTCCGTAGTTGAAAAATGTGGAGCGAATGGCACCGCGCGGCTAGATTGTCATCGAGCGGCGAGATTTCCCTGCCGAATATTTACGCACGCAGGGGATAGAAGGAGAGGGAGGAGGGGGTGGGTTACGGCGTATTATCACGTATATGTCCATTTTTGAGCCCTTTTAGGCTATGTAGAGTATGTATACGTGTGTAGGCCACCCATATAACAATGAATATGCCTCATAGTGACCAAAAATTGCAATATATAAGGGAATTATAAGATAATTTGTAGGCGGGAATGAAGATGTGTTGGAGGTTTGGCGGCAATTTATGAGCTGAGAGTGTGGTTTACGCCATACATATCACGTATATCTTGTACGTAGAGCACTGTCATGCTATAATACAGACTTGTACGTATGTATACGTGCCATATATCAAAATATATACCGCATATTGACCAATTCATGCGATATTTACGCACATTATCAAAGAGTTTCTATGCGTGAACCAAGGTGTGAGTGAGTTGTGCTGGGAATGAAAGGGGGAGAGGGTGTGTTACGCCATAAATATCACGTAAATCTTGTATTTAGAGCACTGTCATGCTATAATAAAGACGTGTACGTATGTAGGCGTCCCATATAACAAGGAATATACCGCATATAGCCCAATTGATGCGATATTTACGCAAATTGTGAATGTGTTTCTAGCAGACGGAAGCCTGAAAGGGTGGGTTGGGGGTGGGAGGGAGGGAGGGAGGCATGCAGGGGTGCAGGGAGGGAGTGAGTGAGTCGTCAAGAGAAGGAAGGCAGGCAGATCTCTAGATAGATAACCAGCTGTGTGACAATTGTGAAGGCGCCCGAGGCGTATGGATGCTTGGGATTTTGAACCTTGTCTTCCAGGTGTCTGGTGTTTGTTGCCACCAAGAGTTTTACAATAACATGAGTCAGGAATGGAGAGAGAGAGAGAGAGATAGATAGAAACTGAGACATGCGTATGTCGTACGTATAAATGGACTTCAGAATTGCATTTTTATGCAAGCAGACATTGCATTTTAGACACATGTGAAGTACCACAGAAACATGTAGGCCATTGACTGTCAATAAAGTACTATATTATAGACCACCAGCGACGGTGGTCAGTAAACACGTGCAGATTGCCTTTTGCGATAAAGGGCTAAATATAGAATGGTGTCTCCTTACACTTGCGAAAGGGTAGATTGCCACCAGAGAAACGTTTACTTATTTATTTCCAAGTAATATGCAATCTAAATGTATATTCGAGACCTACTGCAATTATTTGTATGACAGTCATGACTATGTATAATCCAATATACGCGCGTAGGCGAGACATAAGAAAGCTGGTTGAGCAATTTACGACACCCACACAGTTATTATTCTTTTTTATTTACAATATTATACAATACAAATGTATTTGTGAAGAGTATTTTATCCATTATTGTATTTATACAAATTTTGTTCCCAGACAGAGCTGCTGTGGCTGGTGTAGCTGGGGCATAAAGGGAGCGGCAAGGGTCACCGCTTGACCGTGTGAAAATGAGTGGAGTCGCACTGAGAGGGGCAATTTTGCTGAATGTTTTGGCAATTTTGGACAGAATAAAGTTATATAATTACTAATTCTTGACAGAGACAAACTTTCATAAACCTTGGCATGATATAATTGATAATCCCATCAATTTACAAATGTAAATTGGTGGGATAATTCATTTTTTTTTGTATATTGTCATTTCGATTGTAGACACGAAGTTTTGAGTGATATTTGGTATGAGCTCCTGTGGCATGGTTGGTAAGGTCGCGGACTGGAAAACTCAAAGTGTGCTAGGGTTGTGTGATCGAATCCAGGAGGGGGTTATGGGGAAGGTTTTATATTGTCTAGAACATTTTTGATAAATTTTTTTTTTTTACAAGATCATGCCATTGTATTCAATAAATATGAAATATTCATAGAATATATCATATTGTAAGAATACAATGACATGACCTTTTTTTTTTTTTTATTATAGTTTTATTTTATTATCTTAGTAGGTTTGACAGGATTTGTTGAAACATATTTATTTTTGTACAATTCGTTTGAGGTAAGAAAATAATTATATACACATGACTTTGGCTAATAACAAACATATATATTGATATAATAAAAAAATAAGGCATATTACATGTAAATATTTGAAACTTATAAACTAAATAATGAAACATACAATTATATAATGTAAAAGCTATATCACAGGGACATCTTTGGAACTTATACATTATATAATATATATGTTACATTATGAGGTAGCGTGATCAATTAGGTCAGGTCAGGTAAGGTAGGGCGCGAGTCCAGGACAGGGCTGGGCAGGGGGCGAGTCCAGGGCAGGGCAGGGCAGGGCAGGGCAGGGCAGGGCAGGGCAGGGCAGGGCAGGGCGACACTCAATAATTTTTGAAGGTGTGGTAGTCCCTGAAGCACTCACCCATGCAGAGTGGAACTTTGCACTCTGCGCACATTGAGGTGACTCTTTTTGGGACATGGGGTTTCCTGACACTGGAGCTGCAGACGATGCACTGCACCTGCCTGTGACGAGTGCCAATCACCTCGGTGTTGATCAGGTAGTGTCTTTGGACACCCACCTGGACTCGGTCAGGAACGTGATCCCCACGCCATGCCGTACGTCTGTGAGTGGTGGTGCCATACTTCTCCAGGAGTTGGTATGAGACGTTGTACACGAACTCCCGGAATTTAAGTTTCTGGTGTGGGGCCATATTCTTTTTGACCAACCACAAGTTGTAGGCGTTCAGCATCGTTATGTCAACAAGGTGGAGGAAGAGCTTGTGATACCACTTCACAGTCTTCCTCAGACACTCAACGCCTGACAGCTGACAGTCAGACTTGTCCACCATGCGCATGTTTTTGGTGTAGTCCACCACCATGTTGGGCTTGTAGATGGTCTTCCTGGTTCTGTAGTGGATTTTGCCAGAATCCATCTGGGCACCTGTGTGGACGGTGGAAAGCAGGTGGACGTCTCGCTTATCCTTCCACTTCAGGGCTATCACTTTCCCACACTTTTCGAGCTGCTTGTATTTCTGCCCCTTTCGTCGCCTTCTTCGCACATGCCTCTCGCGGTGTTCCTGGGCCAGGTCGTCTTCTGAAGGTGTGTCACTGGAGGAGGCATCTGTGAGAGGAATGACATCACCTGTGAATTTTGGCATAAACTTTCTTGTCTTTCTGACAGTCCCACATGACCCCGTTTGGTTGTCATGAAGAAACTGGCAGAGAGCAGGAGAAGTATACCAGTTGTCAGTGTAGATGATGTGGCCTTTGCCCAGGTAAGGTGCCAACATTTTCCTGACGATGGCACCTGACATGCCCATGGGGTCATTGGCAGCGGCTTTCGGGATGTCAATGTCAGTGCCTGTGTACACGATCATGTCAAGCACTATTCCAGTTTCGCAGTCACACAAAACGAAGAGCTTGATTCCGAACCTATGCCTTTTCAAGGGGATATACTGTTTGAAAACAAGACGTCCTTTGAAGAGCACGAGCAACTCATCAATCACCAAATTGAGGAAGGGGTAAAAGTATTTCCTAAACCTCTCCAACAACATGGTGAACACATTCCGAACTTTCCATATCCTGTCAATCCTGTTAGGATTTTCGTTGTCTGCAAAGTGCATAAATCTTAGCAGCAACAAAAATCTGTCACGAGTCATGAACTTATTGAAAGTTGGGGTGGCGATGAGAGGGTCGTGCTTCCAATAGTGTTGCAACACATGCTTCTTGATCAGAGGCATGAGGAACAACAAGGCAAAGAACGTCATAAATTCTTCCACAGTCGTATCCACCCAGCCTCGTATTCTCGCTTTTGGAGAAAGGACGTCCAATCGGCCAAACACCCACCTGTAGTAGGCGTTTGTTTGGGCAACGATGAAAGTCATTACCTCAAAATCGAAAAAAGCGAGGAAGAAGTCGCTTTCGTTCGTGTGCTCGTCACAGGGCCAGTCGTCAGTTGTACCTGACGTCCCAGGATTGAACTGGGGCACGTCAGGTACAAAATTGACCCCGTCAGACCAATCGAACGAAGGCAAGCCAGGGATCGGAATGCCGTCTGCGTCTGCTTCATCGTCTGAAATATCGCTTCCATGGTCGCGATACAGCACTTGATCATCATCACCCTCCTCTTCACTAGACAGACGATGACCTTCCTCATTTTCGTCGCCGACGTCTGACTCACTCCCACTGTCCACTCCCAAATCCCCCCACCCTTGGTCCCGTGCTAGGTCTTCGTCGTCAAAACCTTGGCTGCCAATGTCCTGCGAATCACCATCAAACAGCAGGGCGCCATATTTTGATGGTGTCAGAGTTTTCCGGGTAATTTTTGCACGCGAGGGTGTCTTATGGACAGGGACAGCAGAGGTGGCGGTAGGGGCGGCGGCAGAGGCAGCGGCAGGGGCAGCAGTGGTGCGTGGCCTTGATGGCAAGATGATGGTGGTGCCTGTCGCCCTTCTCTCTGTTCCTTGGGCAGGGGCGGCAGGGGCAGCAGGGGCAACAGGGGCAGCAGGGGCAACAGGGGCAACAGGGGCAGCAGGGCCACCAGGGACAGCAGGGCCAGCAGTCGCTTTCCCTCTCCCTTTCCCCTTCCCCTTCCCCTTCCCCTTCCCTGTTCCTTGGGCAGGGGCGGCAGGGGCGGCAGGGGCAGCAGGGGCGGCAGCGGCAGCCGGGCCAGGGGCGGCGGCGGCAGCCGGGCCAGGGGCGGCGGCTGGTGGTGGTGGTGGTGGTAGGGGCACTGTGGCTGGCGTACGGGATCTTTTCCCTACGCCGGTGCCTTTAATTTTTCCTGCCCCCGCAGGTTTTGCAGCCCTAGGGCGGCCTCCTGCGTCGCTGGCAGGGGCAGCAGGGGCGGCAGCGGCAGTCGGGCCAGGGGCGGCGGCGGCGGCAGCCGGGCCAGGGGCGGCGGCTGGTGGTGGTGGTGGTGGTAGGGGCACTGTGGCTGGCGTACGGGATCTTTTCCCTACGCCCGTGCCTTTAATTTTTCCTGCCCCCGCAGGTTTTGCAGCCCTAGGGCGGCCTCCTGCGTCGCTGGCAGGGGTGGCAGGGGTGGCAGTGGTGGTAGTGGTGGTGGTAGTGGTTGTTGCAGTGGCCTGGGTCGTGGTGGCAGTGTCCCGAAAGACCAATGACCTCTGTGCCATTGCCCTGCTTGCACGTGTTTTTTGTGCTTTGGGTGCTGGTGTTTCGTCCTCAGAGCTGTAGGGCGTGTCGTACTGGTAGCTAGGGTCTTTGGCAGCCACCCTCTGCCTTCCACGGCGGCTAACACCACCAGAAGGAGGGCTGGTTGTGTCATCAGGGAGCGAGCGTGAGGGACGTGTGGGCTCCATGACTAGTGCGTGGTTACTGGCGCGGTGGTGCTTGCACGAGTGCGGGGAGAGCATTTAGCGGGGTGGTATCGAGAGTTGACATGTAGTACTACATCCACACCAATTTTCAGCCGCCTGACTATTAACGCGCGGTTTTGGTACGCGTTCAAAAGCGTTACTCTGAAGAGTCTTCCCGCAGTCCGCCGGGGGAACTCTTAAGAGTCTCCCGGGTTAAGGATGAGATCTGTGCAGCATGTGAGGAGGTGTGTGGAGTGAGAAGAGGGAGGGGAGTGAAAGGTACCGGTACAGCATGGTGGACAGAAGAGGTAAGAATAGCTGTGGAAGAAAAGAAGAAAGCATATAGAGAGTGGTTGGGTAGTAGAGGGAATGAAGATTCCGAGAGCCAGAAACGAGCGAGGTACGTGGAGAGTAAGAGGGTGGTGAAGAGAGTAGTGAAGGAAAGTAAGAGAAGAGTAGATGAGAAATTTGGAAGGAATCTGAGTGTAAAATGGAGGGAGAGTAAGAAACTGTTCTGGAAAGAAGTCAAGAAAGTTAGGGAAGGTAGCAAGGGAAACTGTAGGGGTGTGAAAGATAAGAATGGGAGAATGCTATCCGAGAAGCAAGAGAGAATCGAAAGATGGAGGGAGTACTTCAGTGAGTTGCTAAATGAAAGGAATGAAGAGCCAGCAAACATAGCTGGATATGGTATGGGAGGGAGAAGAAGAGAAGTAGTGGAGGAGGAGGTGGGGATCAGGAGGTCAGAAGTGTGGGAAGCCATGAAAAGAGTGAAGTTGGGGAAAGCACCAGGAACAGTCTATGGAGTGTGTGGGGAAATGTTGAGGTATGGTGGTGAGATAGTGATAGAATGGGTATGGAAAATGTGCAAACTAGCATGGGAGAAGGGGAGTGCACCCGATGACTGGAAGACTGGCATAATAGTCCCCCTATATAAGGGCAAAGGGGAAAGAGGAGTGTGTGGTAACCACCGAGGAATATGTCTTCTAAGCGTAGTAGGGAAGGTATACAGTAGGGTAGTGATTGAGAGAGTGAGAGTGAGAACGGAGAAATGGATAGGCGACGAGCAGGGAGGTTTTTAGGAAGGGAAGAGGATGTGTAGATCAGATTTTTACCCTGAATTGTGTTGTGGAGAAGTATCTGGAGAAGAAACAAAAGGTGTATGTTGCCTTTATGGACTTGGAGAAGGCCTATGACAGAGTGGATAGAGAAGGTTTGTGGAAAGTACTTAGAATATACGGAGTAGAGGGCAAGTTGCTGAAAGCAGTGAAGAGCATGTATGAGGGTGCAAAGGCGGCAGTATGTGTGGAGAGTGAGCAGAGCGAGTTCTTTGACCTGAATGCTGGTTTGAAACAGGGGTGTGTGATGTCCCTGTGGTTGTTTACTGTATATATGGATGGCGTCATGAAAGAAATACTATCAAGAGCAGTGGATGTTGGTGTATCTCTGAAAAGGGAGGGAATTGAGTGGAAGCTACCTATACTGCTGTTTGCGGATGATACAGTTCTGATGAGTGATAATGAATGGGAGTTGCAGGGTCTGGTAAATGAGTTTGGAACAGTGTGCGAAAAACGGAATTTGAAGGTAAATACGGGGAAGAGCAAGGTTATGGTCTTCGAAAGGGGTGAAGTCACAGAGTGTGAGGTGAAGCTGAACGGTCAGGCTATGGAGATCGTCAACTCTTAAGTATCTGGGCAGTGTGTTGAGTAAAGATGGGACTATGGATGAAGAGGTGCGGGAGAGGGTACAACAGGGGAAGAGGGTTGTAGGAACGCTAAAAACAGTAACAAGAAATAGGGTGGTCAGTATGGAAGTGAAGAAGTCCTTGCATGACAGTGTGGTAATCCCGACACTGACTTACGGAAGCGAAGCATGGACGTTGGTTGAGAGACAGACCAAGAGTGAGAGCAGTGGAAATTAATTACTTAAGGAGTGCGTGCGGAGTTACATGGAGGGATAGACAGACTAATGAGGAAGTAAGAAGGAGGTGTGGTGTGGAGGTAGATGTGCTGGAAAGTGTGAACAGGAACAACTTGAGATGGTTCGGCCATATGGAACGTATGGAAAGCGATAGAATGACTAAGAGGGTGTACGAGAGCGAGGTGGAGGGACAGAGGGGGAGAGGTAGACCGAATATGAGGTGGAAGGATGGAGTGAGGAAGTACATGAACGAAGGCGGTGCTGGTTGGGGGGAGGGGCGTCGACTGACTGGGGACAGAGGTGCATGGGGGCGGTTCGTTCGTGGCCACCCCTTCGGGGATCACGGCGTCAGGCAATAGATAGATAGATAGATAGATAGATGATTATGATTTGATTATGATTATTTCGCTTTACGTATTTTTGATTATGATTAGATTATTTCCATTATTTCTATTATTTCTATTATTGCTTGATTATGATTAGATTATGATTATAATCACATTTTATTGTGATTATTTGTACACAGTAATGATTATTATTAAGGTAATTTTGTTGTTCAGTTATACATTAGTCAACAGTGTTTTTTATTGCAATTGACACTAGCTTAAAGGAAACCACATCTAATTGGTGCATTTTGCTTCTTTATATTTGAGTAATATAAATAACTACACTGTATTTAAATCACTTACAAACTATTGTTATAAACAAAAACATAAATTTTGTATAAGAGGTTTTATTGGTTTTGTTATACAGTACATTACTCACTTATGTGTTAATTTAAATTGATACCGGTAGTCCCTTAACTTAAATCTTTCATAAGACAGATCTGACAGACATAAGTTTATTAATTTGTTGAATTTAGCAAAAAAAAAAAAAAAAAAAGGAATTGCTCAATGCAAAATAAATATAAAATTTAAAAACACTGATTATGAATTATGTTTCTTATAGGCTACATTACTTTCAATGATGTGCTTGTTACACTTGATAACCATGAACTCCTCAACATATATATATGCAATTGGCTAATTTATTTAGGAGAAATAGAATTGCTACATGGAAAATACAATGAAATAATCACAATAATCACATTTTAATCATTGATTATTATGAAGAAAAATTTGATTATGATTATACCTGTTGCTTAACTTTTGATTATGATTTGATTATGATTATGTAATCACAGCCTTTGATTATGATTATGTAATCACAGCCTTTGATTATGATTATGTAATCACAGCCTTTGATTATGATTATGTAATCACAGCCTTTGATTATGATTAGGTAATCACAGCCTTTGATTATGATTATGTAATCACAGCCTTTGATTATGATTATGTAATCACAGCCTTTGATTATGATTATGTAATCACAGCCTTTGATTATGATTATGTAATCACAGCCTTTGATTATGATTATGTAATCACAGCCTTTGATTATGATTATGTAATCACAGCCTTTGATTATGATTATGTAATCACAGCCTTTGATTATGATTATGTAATCACAGCCTTTGATTATGATTATGTAATCACAGCCTTTGATTATGATTATGTAATCACAGCCTTTGATTATGATTTTTTTTTATTAATAATCATAATCATGCCCATGTCTGGCTAAGTGGGGGTGCAATGAGTTAGGGGAGATGGGTAGTTTTTCTGGTTCCCCTTCTTCCTCATGTTTAGCCCCATTAGTTTTCTTATGAGATGTTTTGAGATGTATGGCGATTTTAAGACCTTTCGCCCAATTTCTTTATCAATCTTAAGACTTATTTAATTTAGGTGTCGATTTTTTCCTGGCAAGCGATAGCTAGCCTGTAATTTAAGAGGAACCGGCATATTATTCTATCGAAAAATGTACAAATTTATCTTGGGGGGGATGTTTGTTTTAAGTTTGATGAGGGTCTAGAGAGGAAACTAAGGAAATTATCAAAAGATACATAAATGAGCAAACATATACGCCCATCTCTCCTTGAGTATGGGAGGTGGAGTGTGGCAGGCGTGTATGTTTGAGGAGGTGCAGTGAGTGACATAGGGCTATGGTTTATAATAATATAGAGAGTTAAACGTGGTAGGTGATGTGCAATAGATGTAATGTTTTACCCTTCCTCCTTAATCATGTCTCTAATCCAAAACAGAATAAACCACAAACATAATTAGGCAAGGACTGGTAAGCCTATTTTCGTGTTTGTGTCGGAGAGGAAAAAGTGAATAATTTGAAAGATGTGTAGTTTTACATTAAATAGCAAGACCTGTTACCCCTAATTTTCCTAACCATATTAATAAATAATTTTGTTTTCTTATTAGGTGTTCCTCAGTGCACCGCTTGGCCGTAATCAGTCTTGTGAGAGTTATTTGTTTGGCTTCCGCTCAGTGTGTGTCGCCTGTTTATACCTGAGATTGTTTACACCTGAGATTGCCACCCTTGTTTATATGAACTTGAAGGTGGCTGGGGAGAGAGGGAGGGAGGGGAGATGGGGAGAGGAGAGGGGGGGGGGGGTAAAGGGGAAAGGATAAAGGAATACAAAGGAATACAAAGGAGAACAAACTGCAACAGACCTATTGGTCCTTACGGGGCAGTTTGGATATCTAAAACTACTAATCTACTGACTACGAGGTAGAGAAAAGGATAGCAAAGAAGAAGGCTCCTCCCCACCCACCACTCCCTCCAGCTAATGCTGGCATGGAAACAGATAGGAAAAATACCATGCAGTATTGAAAAACTGACACGGAAATTCGGACAGGACAGGGAGAAAAAAGAAGTTGATTTGTAATCTAAGCTAACTATTTACTACAATTCTGAAAGGGAACAGATGTATGAAAATCAATATACATTGCGGTATGCGTTGACATTTCGTTGCGCGTTATTCTGAAAGAAACTGTGTTAATCGGGGGTTATTTGCCATGTGTTTATCCAGATGGTTCTTAAATGTTTCGACAGTATTACAGTTTACAATGTTCGAGGGTAGTCTGTTCCAATTATTCACAACGCGGTTGAAGAAGAAATGCTTCGCCTCGTGAGAATGAAAATGCTTGCCTATAATCTTATAACCATTGTTTCTCGTGTTTGCTTGATTGATCGTAAATAATTCGCTTACATTTAGGTTGCTGAATCCCTTGAAGATTGTGAACACCTCTATTAGGTCACCTCTCATTCTGCGCTTTGTTAAGCTAAACAAATTTAGTTCTTTTAAGCGCTCTTCGTACGGTTTATTACGCAATCTAGGTATCATTTTAGTGACTCTGCGTTGCACCCTTTCAAGTTTATTTATGTCCTTTCGGTAGTACGGTGACCAGAATTGCACGCAGTATTCGAGATGGGGACGCACCAATGAGTTGAATAGAGTAAGTATATTTTTTCTGATTTGAATTTGAATGTTCTGCCGATGAAACCCACCAATTTATTAGCAGTTTTTATTACCTCTGTACACTGTTTACTCGGCTTCAGGTCACTTGATATTATAACTCCCAGATCCTTTTCATTATTTGTATTTGATAGTTGAATGTTGTTCATTGAGTAATCTTTTTTAGCGTTGTTACTACCGATGTGCAATACTTTGCATTTTTCTATGTTGAATTTCATTTGCCATTTTTCTGCCCAGTTTTCTAAAGTGTCTAGGTCACCTTGTAGTTTTTGCCAATGTACTGTTGAGGTTACTTTATTAGTAATTTTTGTATCGTCAGCAAATTTCGAAATTTTGCATTCTATTCCTTCGTCTAAGTCGTTTATGTAAATTATAAAAAGAATAGAACCTAATACCGAACCCTGGGGAACGCCACTATTTACTTTGCACCAATCTGATTCTTCACCATTTATTACAACTCGTTGTTTACGGTCTGAGAGCCAATTTTCGAGCCATTTCAGAGTTTTTCCTGTTATGCCATGAGCTTTTATTTTGTCAATTAGTCTCTTGTGGGGTACAGTATCGAAAGCTTTCTGAAAATCGAGATATATTATATCAACTGCTCTATCCTTATCATATGATTTGTAAACATCATTGAAGAAGTCGAGTAAGTTTGTTAAGCATGAACGTTTATTTCTAAAACCGTGCTGAGAATCTTTTATTAAATTATTTTCTTCCAAATGTTTTACTATTTTGTCCCTTATAATGGTTTCCATTAATTTGCCCGTTACCGATGTTAAGCTAATTGGTCGATAATTGCCGGGAGAGGACTTATTTCCTTTTTTGTATATGGGTGTCACGTTAGCTAGTTTACATTCGTTTGGAACTATCCCAACATTCAATGATTTGTTGAACAGATTTGCGAGTGGGTTTAATAATTCGTGTTTTGCTTCTTTTAGGATCCTTGGGGATATTTTATCAGGGCCTGGGGTTTTATTAACTTTCAAATTGTTGATTGCGAACAGGATATCGTCTTCATAAATCGTAAAGTTTTCGAGCTCAGTGCCATTTGATTGATTCGTAGGGGTAGGTCGGTTACCGGTAGTATCTTCCGACGTGAAAACTGATGCAAAATAGTTATTTAGGATATTCGCCATTTGTACTTTGTTATCTGTATGATCTCCATTTTCCGCAACAAGTGGTCCTATTGTTGAAGTTACCGTTTTTCTGTTTCTTATATAGCTGTAAAATTCTTTCGGATTGGACTTGCTGGAGCTGGCAATATGAAGTTCCAGATTCTTCTTACTTCCTTTGATGAGATTTTTGGTTGTTCGACGCAGTCTATCGTGTTCTAATTTATCGCTATTATTCTGAGTTGCCTTATATTTTTGGTATGCCTGTTTTTTTACTAAGAGGATGTTTTTTATTTCATTATTCCACCATTTTGGCTTATATTTGCCTGCTGGGCGCCGGTTTCGTAGAGGGATGCTTGTATTTATTGCTTTGTTTAGGTTATTAGATAATATGTTCCATAATCGATTTACATCGTGAGTTTCAGTCATTTCACTCCAGTCAGTATTGGCAAGATGCCTTCTAAGTTTGTTAAAGTCGGCCCTTCGATAATCTGGTACTTTTTCCGTGCTCACGTTTTCTTTGTCATTATTTACTTTAATGTTAAAGGACACTATCCTATGGTCACTAGAGCTAAATTCCGGTCCAATTTTAACGCTATTTACCAGTCTTTCATTTGTCGTTAGAATAATATCCAGAATGTTATTTCCCCTCGTTGGGTGTTCTACGTGTTGATAAAGGGCACTTTCCTGAAGATTAGCATATAGATCATGTCCCGCGTGAGCATTTAGTGGTTCGCCCCATGTTGTGACTGGCAGATTGAAATCGCCAAATATTACTGCTTCTTCCTGACAACTTATTTCCGCTATTTGATCATAGAGTTTCTCGTCAGTATCGGGTGATTGTGCAGGAGGTCGATAAATTAGGCCAATTATTATCTTGCTTGCTTGATTATTTATTTGAACGTAACTAGTATCAATATTATTTATGGCAGGTTTGGTTACCTCGATTGGGTGAAGATTACTTTTAACATAATTTATAGCAGAACCCCACCTCCCATTCTATGGGATCTTTCGCAGCTGAAGGGAGTAAAACCTGGTAATGCGTATTCCGCCAAAAAATCACGCTTTTCCGTGTTGATCCAAGATTCTGAAACACCGATTATATCACATTCCTCCATACATGCAAGTGCTTCCAGGTCTTCGAATTTATTGCGTAAGCTGCGTGCATTAACGTAGCAGGCCGTGATATTATTTTGGATAGAGTTTACATTTGATATGGGGTAGTTTATGTCGCTGCTACTGCCCCTGCTCGGTTGTCGTTTTTTGATCTGAAAGTGCAGACTGCATCATGTAGGAGTCTGCCTAGGCGTGCTCCTCCGACTGAATTCAAATGGCAGCCATCATCCTGAGAGAGAATGTGTTGATTGTAGAAATGGTCCCAGAGATTGAGATATTCGACATCTTCCTGTGAGCAGAGGGATTTAAGTCTGTTATTAGTACTGAACGCCTTATCGTAGAAACCGGTCTCTGCATCGATCTTGGGAAGAATGCCTGAAATTATTATGTTACATGACTTACTCTTGTAACGCTGGATTGCCTTACGGTATTTTTCCATTAGTTCCTCTGATCTGGTGCGCATTACATCGTTTGACCCTGCGTGAATCACGAACAGGGTGTTCTCGTCAGCGTTGATGGTGACATCGTCGAAGGCTGCTGTGATGTCGTCCAAACCTGCACCCGGTATGCAAAAACGCTTTCTGTGGTTTGGGACTCTTCCACAGAACTCTTCAAGTTGTCCTTGTAAGATTGAGTCTCCAATGAGCCTGGTCTCCTCAGTTTCGTCTCCTGTTTCTGTCAGAATCTGGTATTTATTAAATGTGGTGACCGGCAGATGTGACCTCCTTTTTGATTGCCTCGCCCCATTTCTTACGGGAGTAAAGCTGGTGGGAGAGACTCTGGAATTTTGAGGGGATGGAGGGCTGTTGTGGGGGGCGGGTGGGCTGGCTGGTGGGGATGTTAGCGGCTGGTCAATTCTGGGTGGGGAAGGAGATCTAGGGGGAGAAGGGAGGGCAGTTGCGTTGTCTTGGCTATACACCTGCACTGGTAGTCCTACATCCTGCTGGGTTTCTGGTGTTGCTGCTACATTGAGGGAAACAAATTCCTGCAAAGAGTAGAATTCCTTCTGGAGTTTGACATAATTGGCTTTTACTTCGTTCAGACCTTCTAACAGATGTCGGCGGTTTTCGCACAGCCTGCATTCCGGGTTGGAGAAGTAGTCACTGAAGTATTGTCCAGCGAATCGACCTGTACACTGCTCGCAACGTTTCAAGTTCGAAGGCATTTTGGCTGCTAAGATGATATAGTATTAATTTAAGATACAGTTTCAAAAGCCCTGTGAAAATAAATGAAAAATATATGTGAGATATGTTAGTAATCAGATACTATGTCGAGAGCCTGTAAAACTATAGAAATATGTGTTTGAATTTTATGATTACATGAGACTGTAAAAAAAGAGAGATATTGGTTAGTATGAAGGCATACAAAATATAGTATGTGGTAGACCTAATGGGAGTTTGTTGGACCTGTTTACATGGAGGTAATAGCTATCTCAATTTCGATATCAAGAGGCTAGCCTATTTACGATATTTTAATAAAACATAAAATATTTGACACAGGTAATGGAGTGATTTGTATACTAAAAAAAAAAAAAAAAAAAAAGAATACAATAGTTTGGGAGAGAAAGACTAAAATATACGACAAACAATTTGGTGTCTGTCAGAAGATAGGAAGATAAGCTTACTAAGGAGAAAAACAAAATAATAATATAAAAGAAAGAAGGAAAACAAAATGAACACTTATGTTAGCCGGTATTCTGGTTTGGCGGCTCCAGGTCCTCCTCACAGTGATTAGCGTGGGTAAGGTAGTATTGGCGGGAAACTATCACGTGATCACTGAGGCGTGGCTATATAGCGCGTTGCTATATATTTAACACACAATGACGGGAGCGTCTATACCGCTGTAGTTCACACACACAACTGACCTCCTCACAGTAATTAGCGTGGGTAAGGTAGTATTGGCGGGAAACTATCACGTGATCACTGAGGCGTGGCTATATAGCGCGTTGCTATATATTTAACACACAATGACGGGAGCGTCTATACCGCTGTCCCTCCCTTAATCGCCCCCTTGTCTTAGCCGATTTGCTCGGAGAGTCCCCCACTTTCTCCCTCCCACATCTTATGCGGTTTCTCCTCCATACCCGTCTCCTTCAGCTTCTATAATTAGTGTTTCCTAGTCTTCTTCTCCTCTACTCCGTCGTGCGCCCTGCCCCACAACACCTCCGATGTTTGTTTTTTTTTCCACAAAGTTTCTTTTGGTGCCACATAGTCTTTTTAGGCTTGGTGCGAATCCCTATTTTAATAATAATATACCGCTGTAGTTCACACACACAACTGACCTCCTCACAGTAATTAGCGTGGGTAAGGTAGTATTGGCGGGAAACTATCACGTGATCACTGAGGCGTGGCTATATAGCGCGTTGCTATATATTTAACACACAATGACGGGAGCGTCTATACCGCTGTAGTTCACACACACAACTGACCTCCTCACAGTAATTAGCGTGGGAAGAGGAGGAGGGAGGGAAGTGGGGAGGGAAGTGAGAAGAGGAGAGGGGGAAAGGAAGAGAGGTAGGGAGGGGAGAAGAGAGTGAGTGAGGGGAGAAGAGAGAAGGGGAGAGGTGAAAGGAAGAGGGAGGGAGGGGAGAAGATGAAGAGGGCAAGAGGGGAGAAAGGAAGAAACGAAATGATGACCGATAAATAAGTGGGGAAAGGAAAGGCTCAACAAGAGAAAAACGGTTCGAAGACAAATAGGGGTAACACGAGAGAGAGGGAAAGAATTTAAAGGAGCATCCAGAGAGTAGATATGATAAGGAAGGGAGACAATGAACATGACCGAGAAGGGGAAACCTAAGACAGATACACACGAAAGAATGACGATAGGTAGATAGTTATGGATGTAGGATTAGAAAAAAGAAGAACAAAACTAAAGAAAGAGTACAGATACAATACTAAATTAAGGAACATAGAGTGCAAAATAAGAAAGGGGTTGGGGAAGAGGACGTATGAATAAGTGAGGCACCACTGCAAATAATTCCTGAAGTGTCGCTATAAATAACTTGCTAATATGCAGCTGTCTCTCCTAAAATGAGACGTTAAGAAGAAAAATGAAAGAACGGAGAGAGGAGTTGATAAAACTGAGAGAAATAGAGTAATAACTCCCATATTCTAACCACAGTAAAGTGTTCACCTAATATATATATATATATATATATATATATATATATATATAGATATATATATAGAGAGAGAGAGAGACACTAATACAAAACTAGATTAGGAAGATAATAACAAAGGGCAGATCGACAGACATATTTACAGCCAGCCAGGTCGGGATACTAGGGGGAATAACAGGCTAAAGTATGTTACGTGTTTATTTTGCAAGTTTGTTTGAGGCTGGACACACAAACACCTACACACACACATACAAACACAGAACGTACCCCTCTTAACCGCCCCTATAAAGCCGGTATCACACGAGAGCTTGTATAGCCTAGTCAACATTCGATTATCGAAAATTTTCTGGCAACATTTCTGGAGTATTTTGCCGTGTTACTTGAAACTAGATTGTAGATGAATTAGGTACCGTAACCAAAATAATAAAAATGTTGACCTCATAAGCTGCCATATCAATATTGAGGATAAATGTTGAGGGGAAAACGCGCTCGTGTGATACCGGCCTAAGCAACCGTTATGGGGTGATAGATCGTGGTTTGTGAATGAAGGTTGTAGGCTGACTTGGAGAAGTGCTTCTTATAACAATACCTGTATAGTTGGCCACCTATTTCCGGTCAAGTCGCAGGGTCATGTTATGTTATTTATTTATTTATATATTTTGTTTTGTATTTTAGATATAATTTCATTCATTAAGTGTTTGGGGGAGAGACTTGGGAATGTATGAACGGAAAACTAATTAATGCCAGTGTAATTTTATCATTGTGCTCGTCTATCATCACCCATGATATTATTTCCCCCCAACTGTCCAGGTCAAAATTATGCACAGCTATATTATAGGGGCCAGGTTCGCTACACGATCAGGAAACTTGTAATAATCTTTAGGGGGTAGTGCTTGGTTTTTAGTCAATATATTTATGTATTAATACATTTTTGAGTTTCCTCGCTAGACCCCTTTTCAAGATAAATTTGTAAAAAAAAATTGGTAGAAAAATGTCCCGGCCAATGGCCGGTTCCTTCTAAAATTACAGGCTCGCTATTGCTCGCTAGGAAAAAATCGACACTTAAAAGGAACGAAAAGTCCTAAAATTGACAACGAAATGGGGCGAAAGGTGTTAAAATCGCCAAAATAATGAGCCTACCGTCTTAAAATTTCAAAACCAATGGGGCTAAAGACGAGGGAGGAAGGGGTCCAGACAAACAAGCACTACCGCCTTAACTCAAAGTTGGATATTTTAGAGATTCGCCGCATGTAATTAACGCCAATTGAATTTTTGCATAAAAGAGTATAATTTTGTTTTCATATACTTTTCCTAAAGCCGGTATCACACGAGAGCTTTTATAGTCAACATTCGATGATCAACATTTTTCCGGCAACATTTCTGGAATATTTTGCCTTGGTATCGGAAACTAGACTAATGGTAGATCAATTTAGGTAACCGAAATATTGTAAATGTTGACCTCATATGCTGCCAGACCAGTGTTGAGGATAAATGTTGAGGGGAAAAGCGCTCGTGTGATACCAGCTTAAGTGTATGAATACATCAAAAGGAAAAATTGCCTTCAACGAATGCCATGCCCCACCCTCCCTTCAAAGATGAAAGACTGAAAGAGAGGCAAATTCTAGGTACACGTTAAATTATTAAGGTGTATTGATAAGAAGTGTTGTGTGCTTGTTATGTGTAGTACAACCGCGATAATAAGTGATGTCACGGCACCAAGTATGTTTTGATTAATAATTGGTGTCAGCAATATCTAAGCTTCATTTCTTCATATCGAGTGAAATATACAAACATGTTCCTACACTTACCCACCCTATTCAACATATGACAGATCTTAATACAACACAGAGCAAGCCAAACGTAATGCCAGCTGGGTCATGACTTATTAGCGCGACCGTACACTACATAGGAGGAGGAGGGGGAGGTACGGTATGTGAGAGTTAAGGGGAGGTTTTTAGTTGACTCCCTAGACTTCCATCAAACTTAAAATTACTCCCCCTAGACCCCCTTTCAAGATAAATGTGTACATTTTTCGGTAGAAAAATGTCCCGGCCGAAGGCCGATTCCCCTTAAATTACAGGCTCGCTATCGCTCGCCAGGAAAAAATCGACACCTAAATGGCACGAATGGTCTTAAAATTGACAGAAATGGGGCGAGGGTTCTTAAAATCGCCAAACTAATGGGGCGAACGTCTTAAAATCTCAAAAGCAATGGGGCTAAACATGAGGGAGAACGAGGTCCAGAAACAAAAAATCCAGGTGGAAATCTCCCCTTAACTGAATTATTCTCTCCTGTAAGTGAGGCGTGCACAACAACAGTCCGGGAAGCCAGGCAAAGGAAACAGAATGGCCATAAACATTCACCATTACCTTCTTTACTGCCCTCTCTACCTGGTTTAACACATGATTTGCATTGTATTGCTAGATATTGCTATACATTTGCGTTGCGAAGTACCAATTACTATTAAAATGCTAGAAATGGTTTCATTGCTTATTCTTAATTCATAAAATCATTCCAATTACAGTATTGCCGCTATTATGTCGTCTACACCATCAACGAACTCTCGAATGAAAATATATATCGCGTCTAAAGTATACTTATAACGATTGTTGAGTGTGGGTAGTCATTAACCCTTTCACGCATATGACGCGATTTTGAGCCTATTGGGGATACTTTAAAGCCTTTGTTACCATCAGGGGTACTTCGAAACCTTTAGTTTAGTTACTTCAACCTCTGCAGTTGTCTTTGAGTTAGCTGTGGGCAGAAAACTAATTTTGGAGAGGTAATTATAAGAGTGAGAGAACTTATTGCTAATCTGGCAACTTCTGCGTCATAAATGCGTGAAAGGGTTAAATTGTAGCTAAAATGTAATAGTTTCCGTTTGGAAGAAGACGTCTAGAAGGCGAATATTTATTGGAGTCCTGTGTTGCATTTAACATGGTTGTTGTGCACGTGTAACACTAAGTTCAAGAAAAGGTGGAGTCATCCGATCACATAATTATAGCTCTTTGGGCGCCAGAAGCCTTGACTTACAGTGTGCTGGCTTAATAATCCAGAAGGGATGATAGCCTCCGACGTCCTATTTTAAGTAACTAACCATAAGCCAGATATATTACTTCTTAGTCCTATTTTAAGTAACTAACCATAAGCCAGATATATTACTTCTTATTGAACAGGAAAGACTGGCAGTTTGCTTGGGATGTAAAGGTCATCCCGAGCGAAGAATGTATCTCCCAACATAAGCTCCTAGTCTATTACGTGAGCTTAAGGGGAGGTTTTAAGTGTGTTTCCTAGACTTCCATCAAGCTTGAAATTACACCCCCTTGACCCCCTTTCAAGATAAATTTGTACATTTTTCGGTAGAAAAATGTCCCGGCCAAAGGCCGGTTCCTCTTAAATTACAGGCTCGCTATCGCTCGCCAGGAAAAACTCGACACCTAAATGGGACGACAGGTCTTAAAAGTTATACAAATGGGGTGAAATGTCTTAAAATCGCCAAACTAATGGGGCGAACGTCTTAAAATTTCAAAAGCAATGGGGCTAAACATGAGAGAAAGGGGGCAAGAAAAAAATCCCTCTGGTGGAAATCTCCCCTTAAGGGGGAAGTAGTTGCTTTTTCTGGACTCCCTTCTCCCTTGTGTTTAACCCTATTAGTCTTGAGATTTTAAGACATTCGTTCCATTAGTTTGGCGATTTTAAGACCTTTCGCCCCAATTATTTGTCAATACTAGGACCTTTTGTGTTATTTAGGTGTTGATTTTTCCTGGCGAGCGAAAGCAGCCAGTAATTTGAAGAGGAACCAGCCTTGGCCGGTAATAATCCAAGTTAAAATGTAATTGAGGCTACCATTATACAATTTTAAAGTGTTATACCGTATATAATGGAAACATTATTTATCCCTGTGATTCCTAGGTGTCACTATAGATGTTTATATGCTGAATTATATGTAGGGTCTAATGCTAACTTGGAGAAAAGAAAAATGACCCCATCGTTCTGAAAGGGTTAATAATTAACTTGTCGCTTGTGTACCCTTCGTTCTCGCTTGACCATCTAACAATTTGTTACGTATACACCTTCCCCGTATATTGTTGATTGAGTGTGGGTGGGGTACGCCACAATTTATGACCTTTATATTTTTACGAGCTTATGTGGGTATTGTAGATAGATGTAGGTGGTATGTAGGCGATAAATCATGACCTCGATCCTCTGTAACTCAAAAAGGGCTAGAGCAAATTTACTGTAAATTTCCACATCTATTCCTTGACTGACTCTTCCCAAATGGTAGAAATGTTAGCTCGATTAGTCTAGTCGTTTTTGAGTTACAGAGGTTAGAGGTCATGATTTATCGCCTACTTACAGCGAATAGACTGGTAATTATATTTATGAGGTGAGGGGATAGGTGTTAGTCTGGTTATGATATTTATGAGGTGAGTAGGTGTTAATTTATGAGGTGAGTAGGTGTTAGTTTATGAGGTGAGTAGGTGTTAGTTTATGAGGTGAGTAGGTGTTAGTTTATGAGGTGAGTAGGTGTTAGTTTATGAGGTGAGTAGGTGTTAGTTTATGAGGTGAGTAGGTGTTAGTTTATGAGGTGAGTAGGTGTTAGTTTATGAGGTGGGTAGGTGTTAGTTTATGAGGTGAGTAGGTGTTAGTTTATGAGGTGAGTAGGTGTTAGTTTATGAGGTGAGTAGGTGTTAGTTTATGAGGTGAGTAGGTGTTAGTTTATGAGGTGAGTAGGTGTTAGTTTATGAGGTGAGTAGGTGTTAGTTTATGAGGTGAGTAGGTGTTAGTTTATGAGAAGTAGGTGTTAGTTTATGAGGTGAGTAGGTGTTAGTTTATGAGGTGAGTAGGTGTTAGTTTATGAGGTGAGTAGGTGTTAGTTTATGAGGTGAGTAGGTGTTAGTTTATGAGGTGAGTAGGTGTTAGTTTATGAGGTGAGTAGGTGTTAGTTTGGTGATGTCACCAGACACCTACACACCCGGAATATTTACACTTATCACGCTCACCTCATAAACATAATCGCTATTTGTTAGTAGGATTTCCTGAACTGATTGCAACTGTCTAATTGTAGCCATAATTATATGAGGCCTATTTTTCATATGTTTACCCCAAATGGGCCTTAATTTTGAGCTGCCACTGTAATTATATATCTCTTGATAGTAGTGTTGTGGTGTTCAACAATCAGTGTTTTTCAGAGTGCGCAACCCCTCCCTTGCGGCGAGTGTGAGACACCCGCCTTTCAACAAAGTTCCACTCATATTCTGTCCAACGCTTCAACCTAAGAATTGGCAAAGTTTCTCAGCCTTTCTTCTATTCAGCAAGTGAACTCTGGAACTCTCTCTCCCTCAATCATCTTTCTTTCATCCTATGATTTAAACTGCTTCAAACATCGTGTATCCAACCATTTTGGCCCCAACGTCGCCTGGATTTGGCCTTAGGGGAGATACTCGTTACAGGCAACCTGCATGGACATTTTTCCACCGAAAAATTTACAAATTTATCTAGAAAGGGGGTCTACAGTAGGTGGTGTAATTTTAAGCTTGATGGAGGTCTAGCGAGGAAACTAAAACATAGGTAAATATAAATTCATAAATATTTAGACGAAAAAACAAGCACTACCCACATAAAGGGACCGTGGGTAATTATGGACCCGAGTGAGATCCCGTGCCAGGGTAATTAATTAATTATGCACGGTGCGGCTTTTCCTGTGTTTTGGTACGAGTAATGTCGAGTGTCCGGAGACTCAAGGGGGTGTAATTTCAAGCTTGATGGAAGTTTAGGAAACACTAAAAACCTCCCCTTAAGGGAAGGTATTTAGTTTGTTCCCTAGACCTCCATCAACCTTAAAATTACACCCCCTCGAGTCCCTTTCAAGATAAATTTGTACATTTTTCGGTAGAAAAATGTCCCGGCCGAAGGCCGATTCCTCTTAAATTACAGGCTCGCTATCGCTCGCCAGGATAAAATAGACACCTGAATTGCACGAAAGGTCTTAATATGGGGTGAAAGTTCTTAAAATCGCTAAACTAATGGGGCAAACGTTTTATAATATCAAAAGCAATGGGGCTAAACATGAGGGAGAAAGGGGTCAAGAAAACCCTTTAACCGTTTGTATACCCGTACGTACATGTGTGCGTGTACTATGTGCTTAATTGATTTCTATATTTACGAATGTGTGTGTGTGTGTGTGCATGTATGTATTGTTATGCATGTCTGTGTATGTGAGTTGATGCTTTAGATAATTTGTTTGAAGGTTTCTATTTGCGTGATTAATGTTTTGGGTCGAGTGTACAGTACCGTATATATTTCTGAATGCCCACGTGTGTGTGTGTGGGTGGGTGGGGGGGTGGGGGGGGGGGTATGAATAATAATAGGGGGTGGCCACTTGGGTAGCCTAATCACAAAGCCACGGCGGCCGCGGTAATATGTAGTAGTCTTTCCCGGTAACATTTCGGCGACTTCGTGCAATTGTGTGAGGGTAAAGTAGATGTGGCATAGAAAATTCCTGATGTGAGTGAAGTAAGGTGGAAGAAAATACCAACAAGCTGGTCTAGGCTGCCAGGAGCGCCAAACGACCATGTCTGCTAGGCAAGGCGGCCGGTACTGTGTGTGTGTGTGTACTTACTCTAGTTGTACTTACTCTAGTTGTATTGCGGGAGTGAGCATGCTCGTTATTTCCCGCCTCCTATATGTGTAGGTGTTATAATTATGTATCGTTGGAATGGCTGTGGATGTGTGTGTAGTCTGTATTTTTAGCCAATTGGCGACATCGGAAACAAAGGCTTAGGGTGGATCTGTATGGTACCATTCTCACTATAGACGGTACCGTCTCGCCCGAAGGCTTAGGTTGCCATCAGCTTAGGTGAACCATATGATACCCATCTCGCCTTGTACCATTTTTGCCAACCCCAGATGGGACGTCACAACGTCGTCCACTTATTCCAGGTACCTATTTACAGCTAGGTGAACTGAGGCTAACACATGAAAGGAGACAAGCCCAATTTGTCTCCGCCCTGCCGGGGATTGAACCCCCGACCCCTCGTGTGTGAGACGAGAGCTCTACCTACTAGGCTACGGGCTGTGTGTGTGTGTTTGTTTCATGTTTATACGTTGCACCACCATTTTTCATTGGCATAGCAACATACAATAAATTGCTTAAGTTGAAGTTTGTTCGTACTTAAATTAATCGTCAGTCACAACAAACACTCTTTTGTGCTCTTAATGTCAGAGTCGACAGGTGGATAATGTACAGTTGTCCTCAGGTGTACTTTAACACCTCTTACAAATAATAATAATAATAATAATAAAACTAATAATAATAATAAGACAATGAACAGTAGTGCCTAGTTAAGGGGAGATATATATTTCATCATATACGTTTATTTTTATTATTTTATTACTTTCCTCCCTAGACCTCCATCAAGCTTAAACAAACATCCATTATATCCCCTTTCTAGATTAATTTGTACATTTTTCGGCCGATTCTCGCAAAATTACAGGCTCACTATAGTTTGCAAGGAAACAAAATCAACACCTAAAAATCGACAAGCTAATGGGGAAAACATCTTACAATATGAAAACTAATGGGGCTAAACATGAGGAAGAAAGGGGACCAGAAAAACGGCCCATCTCTTAATCGCAGTATTTGTTGTTTGTTTTCCTGTTTGACTCGAACATAGCTCGTCCGTGTGTCATCATTACTGCTTCAGAAATTGTCCAGAACTTCCTGACCCCGACTGTAGCCTACATCAATAATTACTGCTCGCCTGTTTTGTAAGGGAATGGCTCTAAATCATCCAATTAAAAAAAAAAAAAAAATGAGATGTAGTTGTATACGGTATTATCTTCGGTTTATTAAGGGGGAAGGGTTTATTTGGTCGATTATTTCATATATATATTATTAGTTTGGTTTCCTCCCTAAACCTCCATCAAACTTAAAAAAAAAAAAAAAACATCCATTAGATCCCCCTTCTAGATTAATTTGTACATTTTTCGGTAGACAAATGTCCCGGCCCTCGCAAAATAACAGGTTCACTATCGTTCGCCAGGAGAAAAAAATCGACACCTAAATAGCACGAAAGGTCTAAATAGTGACCCAACTTCCTGACCCCGACTGTAGCCTACATCAATTACTGCTCGCCTGTTTTGTAAGGGAATGGGCTCTAAATCATTCCAATTAAAAAGATATGCAGAGAGAGAGAGAGAGAGAGAGAGAGGAGATTTTCATTCGGTATTCTCTTCCTTGTTTACACCACGGGTCAATTAAGGGGAGGTGGGCTGGGGTTTTTTTTTTTGGCACCCGTTCTCCCCTTGTGTTTAGCCACATTAATTTTGACATTGTAAGACGTTCGTTCCATTTGTGTGGCGATTATGAGACCTTTCGCCCCATTTCTTTGTCAATATTAAGACCTTTCGTACCATTTAAGTATAATTATTTTCCTGGCGAGCGATAGCGAGCCTGTAATTTTAGGAGGAACCGACCTTTGGTCGGGACATTTTTCTACCAAAAAATGTACACATTTATCTTGAGGGGGGAGGGGGGGGGGGTCTTAGGGGGCAATTTTCTAAGTTTGAGTGAGGTCTAGGGACGAAACTAAATAAATTATAAAAATATATATAAATGAGCAAATAAATACGTCCATTAGAGTTAAAAAGAGATGCCGCTTTACAGGTATTCTCTGCTTTGTTATACCAAGGGTCATTAACACTATTGGAATAACAGCTCGTGTTCTAAGTCATGTCAAAGGGATAATTATAAATGATGTAATTGGTATTATTGTGGTAAGACCATATACTCGTTACTAAGTTACATTTAAATATAGTTGTCAAAACTATCATAACTTTTCCAAGTAAATAAAAATAATGTTATATATATTTGAAAATATCATGAATGGCAACATACAGTAGATGAGTACGTTGCAACTTAAGCATAATCTCTTTAAATTCATAATATAATACATATTATAGTAACATGAAATCACAATGATTGCTTTTTGAATTCAAACAAAAATGCTCGTGGAAGGCAATTGTTGTTCTACATTTATGACTATTAATAATAATGTATTTTGTTATTTCACTGATAGTTGTAATTGCAGCAGTCAACGAATTACTTGTTAACCCTTACAGTATAGTACAGTTTATATTTCAGCTGCATTTAGACGATTGTATGAAGCTTAGGACAGACACATGGTAGCTAAGATTATTGAGATCATCTTTCCTAATATGAATAAAACCGTTTAACCCTCTCCGACATATGACGCGATTTTGAGCCTATAGGGGTACTTTAAAGCCTTTGTTACCATCAGGGGTATTTAGAAACCTTTAGTTTAGTTACTTCAACCTCTGCAGTTGTCTTTGAGTTAGCTGTGGGCAGAAAATTAATTTTGGAGAGGTAATTATAAGAGAGAGAACTCTATTTCTTATTGCTAATCTGGCAACCTCTGCGTCATATGTGCGTGAAAGGGTTAATAGTTTTCAGAGTATAATGAAAAGGATTATTACTGAATGGGTTATTATTTAATCCGTTCAGTACCGGTGACGTTATTTTCCTTATATTCTGGCAACTATTAGATATTTTGATTCAAGTTAGGAAGGACGTCTACCCATTAAGGGGAGATCTCCACTTGAGGGATTTTTTTCTTGACCCCTTTCTCCCTCATGTTTAGCCCCATTGCTTTTGATATTATAAAACGTTTGCCCCATTAGTTTAGCGATTTTAAGAACTTTTACCCCATATTAAGACCTTTCGTGCAATTCAGGTGTCGATTTTATCCTGGCGAGCGATAGCGAGCCTGTAATTTAAGAGGAATCAGCCTTCGGCTGGGACATTTTTCTACCGAAAAATGTACAAATTTATCTTGAAAGGGACTCAAGGGGGTGTAATTTTAAGGTTGATGGAGGTCTAGGGAACAAACTAAATACCTCCCCTTAAAAGGCTACTGCAGACTATCTCAATTAATCCCTTTAGCTACCTTATATCCTTCCTAAGCTTCATAAAATCATCAAAATGTAGCTGAAATTAAATGCCAAACACGTCGCCGGGGCAGAAGGGGTTAACCCTCTCAGACATATGACGCGATGTTGAGCCTATTAGGGATACTTTAAAACCTTTGTTACCATCAGGGGTATTTAGAAACCTTTAGTTTAGTTACTTCAACCTCTGCAGTTGTCTTTGAGTTAGCTGTGGGCAGAAAACTAATTTTGGAGAAGTAATTATAAGAGTGAGAGAACTCTTATTTCTTATTGCTAATCTTGCAACCTCTGCGTCATATGAGTCTGAAGGGGTTAATATTAAATGTGCTGCGCTTATCCATCCCGGTGCAGTACTTCCTCGGTGTTCAATTATTCATTTGACAGGCAATTTACAACGCTCTGTTTGACTATACCGTGTGTCATTAACAAGGCCCTTTCGTGAGTGTAAGGGGGTAGGGCTTGGTTTTTGGGCTATATATATTTATTTATTCATTTATCTTTTAGTTTCCTCAATAGACCTCCATCAAGCTTAGAAAAACACCCCTTAGACCCCATTTCAAGATAAATTTGTACATTTTTCCGTAGAAATATTTCCCGGCCGAAAGCCGGTTCCTTCTAAAATTAGAGGCTCGCTTTCGCTCGCCAGGAAATAATTGACACCTAAAGGGCACGAAAGGTCTTAATATTGACAACAAAATAATGCGAAAGGTCTCAATATCGCCAAACTAACGAAACGAACGTCTTAAAACATCAAAACTATAGGCCCTATGCTAAACATGAGGGTGAAGGCGGTCCATAAAAAGCGAGTACTACCCCCTTAAGTGGAGCATTTTTGTATCTTACAATAATTACAGTTTAAACTGTGCATACAATTGTATTAGTTTACTTTTTCATGAATTCACATATCGTTCCCCTTTATATGTACGAGCGTAGTATTAAAGATGGACTTTTAAGGGGAGATTTCCACTTGAGGGACTTTTTTCTTGACCCCTTTCTCCCTCATGTTTAGCCCCATTGCTTTTCTAACTTTAAGACGTTCGCCCCATTATTTTGACGATTTTAAGAACTGTCGACCCATTTCTGTCAATTTTAAGACCTTTCGTGTCATTTAAGTGTCGATTTTATCCTGGCGAGCGATAGCGAGCCTGTAATTTAAGAGTAAACGTTCTATGGCCGGGACATTTTTCTACCGAAAAATGTACAAATTTATCTTGAAAGTGGCTCAAGGGGGTGAAATTTTAAGATTTCTGGAGGAGTAGGAAACAAACTAAAGACCTCCCCTTAAGTATGTTATGTGAATATTACACACATATTTTGTTAAACATATAAATTAAAATTGGCCATTATATAATCTCCCTTGATTAATTTTAAATCAAAGGTGTTTTAAAAAATGTCCAGCCTTCAAGGAAATTGAATATACTGTTTACTATATGCTGTTTTCAATATAAACCAATACACATATCTATAAATTATGTACCGGTACTATATTTGTATCCTAGTATTGTAATAGTATTGTATTGCGCTCCAAACTGTTTGTGTCGGCTTAAATATATTATTATCTCTCTCTCTCTCTCTCTCTCTCTCTCTCTCTCTCTCTCTCTCTCTCTCTCTCTCTCTCTCTCTCTCTCTCTCTCTCTCTCTCTCTCTCTCTCTCTCTCTCTCATATGTGGCATGTAAAGTATTTTTTATCGCATACAACACTTCTACAACAGACGAAATATTTTAGTATTGCGGTCAAATGCTAAGTGAGAATTGTATAGTTTATCAATGCAATTAATGAATCCTTCTCATTAACACCATATAATAATAATTGTATTGCTTTGCTATTATTTCTACGAATAATTGTAGTTATCGATTCACAATATACTGTATATATATGAAATTAGGTTCTGTCTCGTGTCGGCCACCCCCAGCAATGGGTTATGTGCCTGAGTATATACATACATACATACAGGTAGCCCCGACCTCTTGTAAGTGTATGTAACCCTGAATACGACGTACAGAAGCTCGGCGGGTTTTTTTTTATTAGCCTACTTAGGGTGGACAACGAAAACCAAACACATAATATTACATCAGGCGAAAACAAAATACAATGAATTATTACGAGTTCCTTTACGTTTCCAACAATTTTTATACAATATATGGTAGATATTTTGGCTCGAACGTCCCTTGATTTTGGTCCTGTCACTCTTTCAACTATGGGGGAGGCACTCGCTATAGGCAGTTATGCTTTTTGCCTCCCTCAATCACATAGAAGAAAACAAAAAAGAAAAAAAAAGATGGAACAATGTGTCACCATTTATACAAGGATTGAAGGTTACAAAAACATTATTGTGTTCATTAGATGGACCATAATGAACACTTTTTATGAGAATAAGAGTTCCTTATCCGAAGATTGGGTGAGGATATAAATGTTCTATTTGAGTGTTTCTTTATGGTTATTGTTATGATAATGGGGCTGACTGTTCTTGTTGGTAAAGATATTGGGTTTGTTGTTTTTGCAAATATTACTATGGTTGTTTTGCAGTTTTGTCCTATGTTATGAGGTTGTCTGATTGTTGATGTTGGACTTTATCGTATTGTTGTTAAGGGGAGATTTCCACTTGAGGGACTTTTTTCGTGACCCCTTTCTCCCTGATGTCTAGCCCCATTGCTTTTGAGATTTTAAGACGTTTGCCCCATTATTTTGACGATTTTAAGAACTTTCAACCCATTTCTGTCAATTTTAAGACCTTTCGTGCCATTTAGGTGTCTATTTTATCCTGGCGAGCGATAGCGAGCCTGTAATTTAAGAGAAACCGGCTTTCAGCCGGAACATTTTTCTACCGAAAAATGTACAAATTTATCTTGAAAGGGGCTCAAGGGGGTGTAATCTTAAGCTTGATGGATATCTAGGGACCAAACTAAAAACCTCCCTTAACGCCTTTTGTACCGGCGATGTCCTTTTTATTTTTATTCTAACTGTATTTGAACGATTTTGTGCAGCTTAAGAAGGATCTGTGGTAGTAAAAATGGTTAAGTGAGATAGTTCGAAGCCTGTTTATTGCTGGAGGCTCTCTTTAAACTGAACAAAATCGTCTAATAGTAGCCAGAATAAAATATGAAATACCTCGCCAGTAAAGGCAAGGTTCATTGTTGTGGTTGGTAGAGTTTTGTGGAGTTGATGTATACCGTATTTGCAATTTCTCTCTCTCTCTCTCTCTCTCTCTCTCTCTCTCTCTCTCTCTCTCTCTCTCTCTCTCTCTCTCTCTCTCTCTCTCTCCCCCCTCCATGACCCTCAGAGCCAAAGCTCTGAACGATAGAATGTGTCCTACATATTCATAGGCCCGTGATTCCCGCCCATCATTCTCCGCTCTCATGGCTCCCTTTTGTCACTGGCTTTCATGGCTGGCTCATAAAGTTTCGTATTTCATGGTTACCGGTACTCTTGTTTACTTTGTACCCCCCTCCCCCCCCGAGAGAGAGAGAGAGAGAGAGAGAGAGAGAGAGAGAGAGAGAGAGAGAGAGAGAGAGAGAGAGAGAGAGAGAGAGAGAGAGAGAGAGAGAGAGAGAGAGAGAGAGAGAGAGAGAGAGAGAGAGAGAGAGAGAGAGAGAGAGAGAGAGAGAGAGAGAGAGAGAGAGAGAGAGAGGAATATGATGGTCGTCGTTGTTTCTCCTACTTATTCATATACTGTTTTTATGTTGTCATTAAATTCCTTACTCTTTTATTTTTGTTAGTCTTTTCATTGTTACTGTTTGTTTTATTATTTCATTTTCATTTATTGAGGGTGTCGTGAGGTTTCAATAAGATTGCCAAATATTGAAAATTATAGGCTCGCTTTCGCTCGCCAGGAAAAAATCGACACATAAATGTCATGAAAGGTTAAAAAATTGACATACATATGACATGCATTATCAACAAGATGAATGGTACCGTATATGAACAAGCTAAAAAACAATTATTGCCAATGTTTAAGTCAAGCTAATTGTTAACGAAATATCTTCATATAAGTACAAAAAAGACAACCATTAACAAAGCAAACCGCATCATTATCAATTCAATATATTTATTAACAATCCAAGATCATTTGCATTACCCTTCTCTAGATCCAATTAACCCCTTCTATACCAGTAACGTGTTTTCTATTTTATTCTAGCTATATTCAGACGAGTTTGTGGAAGTTAGGAAGGATCTGTGGTAGTGAAAAGGGTTAATTAAGATAGTTTAAAGCCTATTCATTGCTGGAGGTTCTTCTTAAACTGAATTTGATCGTACGTTATTGTTTGTATGTGTGTATTTTTTTTTTTTTTTTTTTTTTTTTTTTTTAAAGTCAGTATAAAATAATGACAGAACTGGTACTGAACGGGTTAACCCCACAAGAGTTAGAGCCAATTAATAAGACGAGCCGCTACTCTAACTTTATGAGAGCAATAAAGGCCCCACCAGCAAGTAGACTCCAGAATATTAACCCCATCCGTACCAGCGACGGCTTTTTATTTTTTATTTAGAAGATTTTGTGCAGCATATGAAGGATCTGTGGTAGCAAAAAGAGTTAGTTAGAGATAGTTCGAAGCCTGTTAGTTGCTGTTTTTTTTTTTTAAAGATGAATAAAAGCGTCTAACAATAGGTAGAATAACGTTGAAAAGACGTCGCCTGTGAATGCTATGTACCGAAAAAAATGCCGATAATTCTTTAATTCTGGTCAGAGTTATGAAGTCTTGAAAGATTATTATTAATATTTTTAATTTTCAGGTATTATATATCACTGTATTTTTGTCATTTGTATGCGGTCGTTTCAAGATACTTTTTCACTATAATTGTCGACAACTATATATTTGGCTGTATTGTTTTGGTTTTATTCTGCGGGCGTTCGAGGAATAACGTTCAAGGGACTGGAGTTCTCGAAAAGACGCTCCAGTCCTGACGTTATTCTTGACTTTTAAGTGTGCTGGCTTACTAATCCCATAAGGTTGATAGCCTCTGAGGTCCTATTTTAACTAACTAATTGCGTTCAGTAATGTAGGAAGCAATAACACAATCAGCAAAATTTGTAGATATTGCCAAAGTGGGAACATCTTTGAATTTCAATTAGGTCTTTAAAATTATTATACTCCTAAAATCGATTAATGAAATTTACAAACACATGTGGCAGTCCGTGGATTCGAATCCAGGATGCTCACACCGAAAATCAACACCTTATGCATCGCACCACGAAGACAGTTATTTTACAGAGAATAACTTCAATAAATTCATCAAGAAGTGTGTTTATTAATAAATAAATAAGAAAAGAGTATAAAACAATATATAATCATGGATTGTAGATAAACGTAAAATGATAATACGGTGTTAAAGCGGGATTAACCCTTTCAATACTGATGCCGACCTTTTAACTTTACTCTGGTTACTATTAGGCGACTGTATTCACTTGTATAAGGGCCTCCAGCAATTAAAAGTCTTACAACTATCCCCTTTAACCCTTTTTACTACCACAGATCCTTCTTAAACTGCATAAAAACGTCTGCATATAGCTAGGTTATAACGAGAATGACGTCGTCGGTACAGAAGGGATTAAAGGTCTGTTTAGTTTCGTCTGTCTCGGGCAATACACAATCAATGACACCACTTGCGAGTTTCAGGCTATATGGAAGTTAGAGCCGTAAATATCGGTATAATATAGAAATTTTATAATATGGGTTTCTGATGGATAAACAGTATGATGAATTTGGTTATATATATATATATAAACAATGTAAACAATTATATAATTATATAGGGTACGCTACTTATTATTTTTCAATTTGTCCATTTAGTTAAAGTTTTCATATTTACGTCTAATAACTCAACGGTTTCGTATTATTGATTATGGACAGTGGGAACGCGATATTAAGGGGAGATGGTTCACTTTGTTCGATTTTTACATTTATTGATTAATTTTCTAGTTTCCTCCCTCGACCAAGCTTAAAACAAACTTGCATTAGATCCCCCTTCTAGAATAATTTGTACAATTTTCGGTAGAATTGGGTTCTTCAAAAATTACAGGCTCACTATCGTTCGCCAGGAAAAATATCGACACCTAAATAGCACGAAAGGTGATAATATTGACAAGGAAATGGGGCGGAAGGTCTTAATATCGACAAACTAATGGGACAAGCATTTTAAAAATCTGAAAACTAGTGGGACTAAACATGAGGGAGAAGGGGATCTTGAAAAACAACCCATCTCCTCTTAACCCGGGAGCTGCGGGAAGACTCTTCAGAGTTCCCCCGGCGGACTGCGGGAAGACTCTCCTGAGTAAGTAAAACTAAAAATCAACTTTTGACATCGAAAAAAAAAAAAAAAAAAAAAAAATTTGTTTTTATTTATTTATTTTTTTTTGGCCCCTGGGCCATGCAAAATCTCAGTCCTCTACCTCCCCTCTTCCCCACTTTCCTCCTATTCCTTAGTTATCACCTATTTTCCCTATTATTCCCTTATTCTGAGGTATATTTTCGTGCTAACATTAGCGAGTTGCAAGCAGGGTGTTGTCATCACTGATGGCCATCGAGTGCAAGAGAGAGAGAGAGAGTATCGATCGACTGTGTCGCAGTGGCCTTGGGGAAAATGGGCGGGAAGGTAGCTTGCCTCACCCATACATTATACAACTCGCGGGCTATATCTCCGATTTTGACCATCCAAACGCTGTTTTCACTCGTTTTATTGTTGTTTCAGGTTAATACCTTTATAATCAACCCATAATAGGCGCATATGGATAATTATTAATGCTATTAATGGTACAATGAATATTTTAGTGACGAAAAACCTCAAATACGTCGGCACAGGGGGAGGTTTTCATTTACCCCCGTGCGCACTTCAGAGGTTAAGCATAAAACTGTGGACAGGCTTCCGGCTTCGAAATAGTAGACATTAACTATATTTAATCTAGTTTATCCTCAAATACTACATTTTCTCTCAATTCCTATTACCATAAAATGTGAAAGAAAATGGACGAAAGGCATCCCTTTATATTATTATTATTATACAAATACAGAAGTCTCCAAGTGGAACGGAAAAGCCTACAAGACCATGGGTGGCCC
Source organism: Lithodes maja (assembly GCA_037953745.1). Taxonomy (NCBI): domain Eukaryota; kingdom Metazoa; phylum Arthropoda; class Malacostraca; order Decapoda; family Lithodidae; genus Lithodes; species Lithodes maja. The sequence continues at coordinate 36,197 of JBAKBP010019926.1, forward strand.
CGCTGGGAGACATACTGTACGGGGAAAAAACAAGGAAAACAGGAAAACAATGAAACAAGTGAATAAGCTGTATACCCTCTGTTATTATATTTATGGCAGCGCGGTGAGGCTTATTTTCAACACGAGTAAACAGTAATATGTTGTACAGTACCTCAGCGTGGTATACTGAAATATTGTCTTCCTATTATAAACTGGCAATATACAGTATATTAACTCCTTCTGTACCGGTCCTGTACTTTTCCGTATATTCTGGCAACTATTAGACGATTGTGTTCAGCTAGGAAGGACGCCTACCCATTACAAGGCTAAATGCTATCTAAATTACTACTTTTAGCTACCACATATCCTTCCTAAGTTTCATAACATTGTCTAAATACAGCTGAAATCAAATACAAAATGACGTCGCCGGTACAGAAGGGGTTAATTATATTGTTATAATTGCCACTTATCCTGGCAAGGTCGCCATTTTGTTACGGCTGGATCGGCAATACATATTCGGGATTCTTGATCGTAGGACAGAAATGGCTTATGTGACAACGACACGCTCGATTCCAGTCCCAAATACTATATGCTCCAGACAACAAAAGCACCAACGCCCTACAGAGTTATCGTCTATGGTAACGAGGTACCTTAACTCGGCGAAAGTGTACAACAGGGGTAGGCTATGAGGCTAAACTCCCTCAGACATTTATAGGTTACGTTATTACTAAAGAAATTACGTTAATATTAAGCCTCTAATAATGTAGAATAGAAGCAGGCTAAAGGTATGACAGTGAAATGCTAAATGACAAATGTACACGCCTACTTGAAAGCGCGTGCACTAGAATAACTGTCCCCTACTAACATGCACTAGCATGTAGCATACAAGATGTTCATGATCCAGTAGATACCTAATAATACACATGGAAGGAACATAAATAGTAGTCACTTATTATAAGAATGAATCTATACTTGGAATAACTAAAAGGTTGCAGGCAACAGTACTGCGCCGGTAGCCTACTACCGCATAGGCTACTTCGCTTCTCTCACTCTGTCTCCCCTCTGAGTCTGTATGCGCCCTACGCAACAGAACTCCGGACACAGCAGCAAAACGACAGTGCAGTTAATTGATACATGAAAGTATTAATAGTGTTGTCTTGTGTGTGAGTAATGTGTACTGTAAAGTGTTACATACATAAACTTAAAGAGAGCTGCAATGCATAGTAAAATAAAGATATAACCCACTCATCATCCCCATGTGTTCTAGCTAGCAGGCCAAGTCACAGGAACAACGAGTCCCAGCACCGAAAGCGAGAACCCAGGAAAAGACTGCAGAGAACACAAGGACAGATAAATTACGTTACTCTACTATACCGGCACTACGAGCGAGCTGTAGTCTCTGGTACTACACTCGCTCCTGGCTCGGTAGGCAAATCAAGGCTAAGTCCTCGCCCCTCTACAGACAACTCCTGGGCATGGTCGGGCTCTTACACATGGCACTAGTCTAGTCACAAATTGGATGATGAGCTGGGCATATAACTCGTGAACATTTAGAACGTTCACCAACTATCCTCATCAAGAAGATCGCTGTTCACATTAACCCCTTAAATCTAATACATGTAAATATATGCTTGTCCTAAGAGTAATACGAGAGGTGAGTGCTGAAACTCCTTTAGGACCTCAAGGGAAGGGTATGCATTTAAATAGAGAGAAGAATGAAATGAGAGTAATGTCGTCAGAGAGAAAGAGTGCAACCGTGAGAAATTGGGAGAGAGGGCAAGGGATGTTAGAATCTCAAAGGTTCTAGGCAACCTGGTCATAGAGCACACAGCGAGCCTCCAGGCAATGTGCTGTACGACAACATGGGCAGCCCAGACAGCATAGGCAGGCGGCAATGTACTACCAACCCTGTCGCACCTAGCTATAAGCGCAGGGCTGCCAACCGGTCCATACGTCTGGCAACCACCCCCCCGGCAGCGTGGCGCACCGCTACCCTCTCGCTCTGAAGTCTAACTCACTCTCTCTCTCTGAATTCCTATCATCTCATCTATCAACTTCTCTATTGATACTACATATTAAATGGAAGGTCTCGACATGGCTTAAAACAAAACCCACCACTGGTTAGCAAATGACGAGACCTTTGCAGAGATACAAAGAACATAGTTATACGTTGTCACACTCAATATAAGCAGCCAGCATGGTACACGGTCCGTGACGGTACAGTGGAGTACCAAGGAGTACAATCAGGTTACGTTGCTACGCACTGGGTGCGTCACAATATGGTACGAAGTAATAAGTACTGTACGCAGAATACGGCAAATCAGTCAGTTACCTATAATTGAAAATGGCAAGACGTTCGTGGCATCAAGCCCATCAGTCTCAGCGAAAAAAAAAAAAAAATTAACATTAGGGGGCACAAACCATATTTTCCCTAACTGACCCTATTGTTGGCTGATGGGTAAATACTCACTTCCGACGGTCCTTTCATAATAAGTAAATACTCACTTCCGATAGTCCTCGATATATATATCCACTAGATATGAACGAAAATCACGTACACAAACAAAAATCGAAAGACGTATGAGAGTCCTCCAACTGAAGCGAGTCGCCAAGGGTACACTCGTGGCGGATGTAAACAAACTCACCCGCCTCTTGCGAGGTAGGATAAGTAATTCATTTCTACGCGCATATAGGAATGAAATACATCGTATAAGAAAGCTATAGGCCACGATAAAATCGACTGCTGAATTTAATTACATAAACTTGATATTGTCCTTTTTTTCCACAGAAATGTGTGGATGGATCAGCTCACAACGAGAGGGACAATCAAGGACCAACTAGCCTACAGGTAATATATACACGAATCTCGGTATAATCCTGTGTAACCTGTATTTATATCTCAATAATTTGGTAATGTTACAATATATTTTTGCATTTTACATTCATAAATAGTCCACTAATATACTAGATTAGGTTAGGTCAAAGATATTGTTCATTGTTTCTTAGTAACTAGGCATCTGAAAATCAGTTCTCCCCCCTACACTGGATCTTACCCAGGTAATTTATAACACGAATCTCTATTGTTGTAATGATTGATACTGTATGGCAAGTGAATACATTTGTTAATAGGAAAACTTGGCAACAAAACTTGAAGTCTTGGGCTAGAGAGAACCCATCCTCATATAATAATTGACGTAGAATGTTTTTTTTTTGTAACCCAAGTCGTTAGAATGATAGATAAATATTTTGCAATGCGATTCTTTCTCACTCGGAATAATGTTGTTGGTGTTCCCCAAGCTGCCTGGCCGAACAGCCCCAAGGCCCCGAGCAATGCCAAGGCCATAACCGAGCGCCCCCACAGAACCCTCCCTGCCGACCACAATAAAGCCTGGGTGACCGAAGCCACTCCATGGCGGGGAGCTCAGGAGGGTGCGGAAACGCCCGGGAAACCAAAGCCCCACCCAGGGCCCTGTGCCCCTCAGCAATTATGAAGAGAAAGTTGAGGGGCAAGGGAAAAATGTGACGCTATGGCTTCCAATCTTGGTAGATTGGGAGGTCAATCCACGGAAAAGACGCAGTCACTTGAGATCTAGAAAATATATAAGTTAAAGGAACAGTCGGAGTAAGCTATGGGTATGGCAGAGATCGCTCAGTTCTCACTCTGATAGACCAGCCCATCACCACATGACTAGAACCCAATCCTCTCAGCATCAGCTAGGAAAGGCCCTAGAAAGCCGCCTTTGGCGGGGGGATAGCTCCCCTATTTCAACCCCTTTCGGGGTCGGGCACCCGCCCGAATCAATAATTACAGGTACTTGAGGACAAGTTCCAATAAGTCATTTATATATACATATTTGTTTTTATCGTCATTTGTATTGCGCGGATAGGACTAGTTAGCCTTGGTCGGCAACCCATCTAGGGGAGACAACCTTATATACATCTGAGTGAATGGGGATCATCATTCTTGGTCGGCAACCCGTCTAGGAGAATAAACCTTATACAAATCCGTACTGCTTACCTTATGGCAGAGTTGATATTGATTAAATCAATTTGATTTAATCACTTGATTAAATCAATGATTTTTTTACCAAAAAAATCATGATTTTTTTAATTTTTTTTATTTTTTTTATTTTTTTTATTTTTTTAACATAAGAACATAAGAAAATGAGAGTCTGCAGAAAGCCGATTGGCCTAAGCAAGGCAGATCCCTGTCCCACACAACCCCAATTCAATTACAAAGCCCAATTATAGGCTTCACACTCTAATACCCTGAGGATCATCTTACCAAAACGGTTAGAGATTAACGCAGGATTATGGGGGTCTGCAGAGCGCTGATTGGCCCAACCCAGCTGATCCCCCTTCACACCCAACCCTTCTCGTCCATATGCTTATCCAATTTTATCTTAAAGCTCCCTACAGTTTTAGATCCCACTATAGCACTTGGTAGTCCATTCCACCCATCTACAACTCTGTTACCAAACCAATACTTGCCTATATCTTTTCTGAAACAAAATTTATCTAATTTGAAACCATTGGTACGAGTTCTTTCGCTATCACTGAGCTTTAGTACATTTGCCATGTCCCCTTTGTTAATCCCACTAACCCACTTGAACACCTCTATCATATCCCCTCTAACTCTGCGTCTCTCTAACGAATGTAAACCTAATTTCTTCAACCTTTCTTCATACGAAAGATTTCTAATATTATGGATCATTTTTGTCATTCTACGCTGTACTCTCTCCAATGAATCTATGTCCATTCTGTAATAAGGACACCAAAATTGGACAGCATAATCCATATGGGGTCTCACTAATGACAAGTAAAGTTTTAAGATAACATCAGCAGTTCTGTTACTCACACTCCTAGAGATGAACCCGAGAATCCTGTTTGCCTTATTACGAACGCTTATACACTGTTTTCTAGGCTTCAAATCATTGCTAACAAACACACCTAGATCTTTCTCCCAGTCTGAATTTTCTAATTCTAAATTAGCTAGTTTATATTTAACATTTGTTTGCATCTTCCCTATCTTTAATACCTTGCATTTGTCAATGTTAAACTTCATCTGCCAATTTACTGACCAATTTACTGACCAATACTGATCTGTGAATCAAGATAAAAAGAATTCTGAAGAGTTCTAACCTATGTACATAGTCAGATATTACCAAGTGCAGGTCTACCAGTCTGCCATGTTTTCACTTTTACTTCAATATCTCTGGATTTTGGTCACAGCCTTGGGATCAATATTTTAAAGTAAACATCCACAAAGCTACTAGTCACTAAGTCTGTACTAATAATAACAGATTATTATTTTTCTGTAATTCTGTTCAATAATAGGTTTTGTAATATGATTTCTTGAGGATCACTGGCAACTCAGCCAGAAGCAGCAGTGTGGTCAGACAGTGAAACATGACTAGGACAGGAACAGATCAGGAGTCTGGGCTGAGGGCATGGATGAAACAGAATTGTTATCAATTCCTCTACTTGAATTACTACTCAATAGGGCCGGGGGATATTTTAAAAAAATCAAAAAAATCAAATAAATCAAAAAAATCAAAAAAATCAAATAAATCAATGATTTTTTGATTTTTTTGATTTTTTTAAAAAAATAAAAAAAATCAACAACCCTGCCTTATGGTGAAGCAGGTTAATGGGTGGACTAGCCTCACACCACTATAGAAAAATAGATGGGGTATATACGCCAGCTAACACTAAGTAATGTTACACAGTTCATGGACAACCTCGCGTAGTGAGGAGTTTAAAGCAATTATTAATTTTATTAGGTCTACTGTCAAACGTATTGCTTTTACCTCTCATCACCTTCTCTAGTTGTATGCATCTATGTCATCCATCCATTTGTAAATCTGTATATCTTATCTCGCATATCATTTCAGCTTCAGTTCATCTATTTGTTTCCATATTTTGCTCTACTTGTTTTAGTCTCTTAATCACACCTACAGTACACCAGTCTATTTATCACACCTACAGTACACCAGTCTATTTATCACACCTACAGTAGGCTACACCAGTCTATTTATCACACCTACAGTACACCAGTCTATTTATCACACCTACAGTAGGCTACACCAGTCTATTTATTCAGGTATTTTTTGTTTTGTTCTTAAGGGGAGATTTCCACTTGAGATTTTTTTATTGACTCCTTTCTCCCTCATGTTTAGCCCCATTGCTTTTCTAATTTTAAGACGTTCGCCCTACTATTTTGACGATTTTAAGAACCTTCGACCCATTTCTGTCAATTTTAAGACCTTTCATTCCATTTAGGTATCGATTTTATCCTGGCGAGCGATAGCGATCCTGTAATTTAAGAGGAACCGGCTTTCAGCCGGGAAATTTTTCTACCGAAAAATTACAAATTTATCTTGAAAGGGGCTCAAGGGGGTGTAATCTTAAGCTTGATGGATATCTAGAGACCAAACTAAAAACCTCCCCTTAAGGCTGTAAGTGTGTACATGCGTCTTTCTATCTACTGTATATATTGGTTGTTATAGGGAAAAGGCTCGCACCCATATTTTTCATGGTTTTTCCTCCAGATTTTGAGACATGAGTGTGTTCATGGTTTTAGTTAAATTTCCAATGTGGGATACAAGATGGATTGAGGGGGGGGGGAGGGGGGCAAAACCCTCTCGTGACTTATTGAAATCATAATTTAAGTTGCCAGCAGGGGGTAAATATCGATTAGAATGCATAATGAAGACGTTTGTAAACTGAGGATGTCCGAAGGAGCTCTTCGAGTGATTGGGCTTGCGTTTTTCCCATTAATATCGTGTTTTATAAATGTGATCAAAATTATTCTCCCACAGTGAATTATTCAAGAGTACAGTATAAGGATTTCATAGACCTGCATTGTCCCAAATAAATTATTTATAATAATAAGGCGAGCCTTTTCTGAATAATTATCTTTTTGGCTGTCGCACATCTGTTACCAACCTACTACCTATACTGTATATCACTGTCTAGCCCACGTGTGTAATCCATCCAGTAAAGCCGCTTTAACATCGCTTAGCTTCCTTTGATGGTTCCTTCTTACACACACACACACACACACACACACACACACACACAGCCCGTAGCCTAGTAGGTAGAGCTCTCGTCTCACACACGAGGGGTCGGGGGTTCAATCCCCGGCCGGGCGGAGACAAATTGGGCTTGTCTCCTTTCATGCGTTAGCCTCAGTTCACCTAGCTGTAAATAGGTACCTGGAATAAGTGGACGACGTTGTGACGTCCCATCTGGGGTTGGCAAAAATGGTACAAGGCGAGATGGGTATCATATGGTTCACCTAAGCTGATGGCTACCTAAGCCTTCGGGCGAGACGGTACCGTCTATAGTGAGAATGGTACCATACAGATCCACCCTAAGCCTTCGTTTCCGATGTCGCCAATTGGCTAAAATACAGACTACACACACATCCACAGCCATTCCAACAG
>JBAKBP010019927.1:0-43621 GCA_037953745.1 Lithodes maja
CTTACAGAGAGTGGAGGGCATCCGCCTTTCAACACATTGCCATCCCTATTCTGTCCAACCGATTTTCTGTCTTTCTTTTATTTAACACGTAAACTCTGGAACTCTCTCCATCAATCTATATTTCCCTTCTCCTATGACTTAAAAACTGCTTCAAGCTCTGTGCGTACAGATTTTGAATTTGGCTCCCTATCACTTTCAATTTTATGGGCGACCCTTGTTACAGGCAGCATTTCCTTTTGTCTCGTTCATGCACAGACAAAACACGGGGAGGGGGGTCATACAGTATTTCCTCAATGGAAGTGAGAATACAGAAATGATAACCATGGGTGAGGGAAACTTATTATGCGTAACATACAGAACTGACTACAGACTACCCGGAACTGATATCAAAACTGTTTTCTTCATTGTTAGCCTTAAATTATGAATTTTAAATTCCTAAAGTTTGTTGACATTCAAATTAGCATGAATGCAAGACTGGAGACTGGAGGAGATGAACAAATAATTGTATGTTCAAGAAAAGTGTTCAATATCGAAAAAACGACAGGCCTATAACTAGGTTATATGAAGTTCATGCAAATTATCGTAGTGTAATTAGTTATAATAGGCTACAGAAGATAACAAATTATGGTATCTTTGGTAAGTAGCCAGTTATTTTTAGTCTAAATCAAATTTGTTTATTATCCGGTATCCGGCCGGATAATTTTTGTGATATCCGGCTTATCCGGTATCCGGCCGGATAGCAAAATCTACTATCCGGTGCACCCCTACCAAGAATATTGAGAGAAAATGAAGGGTTGATTTTTGTATTGTTGAAGAGTAAGAGATAGTCCTCTGGGAGTTCACGGCGGGTAGATAGATGGAGAAATGGGTTTTTGAAGCATTAACCTAACAAGTGCGCATGGGGGTAATTGGAAACGTCCCCCTGTGCTGACGTATTTGAGGTGTTTCCGTCACTAAAATATTCATTGTACCATTAATAGCATTAATAATTATCCATATGCGCCTATTATGGGTTGATTATAAAGGTATTAACCTGAAACAACAATAAAACGAGTGAAAACAGCGTTTGGATGGTCAAAATCGGAGATATAGCCCGCGAGTTGTATAATGTATGGGTGAGGCAAACTGCTTTCCCGCCAATTTCCCCCAAGGCCACTGAGACACAGTCGATCGATACTCTCTCTCTCTCTCTTGCACTCGCTTGCCATCAGTGATGACAACACCCTGCTTGCAACTCGCTAATGTTAGCACGAAAATATACCTCAGAATAAGGGAATACAGTAATAGGGAAAATAGGTGATAACTGAAGGAGAGGAGGAAAGTGGGGAAGGAGGGGAGGTAGAGGACTGAGATTTTGCATGGCCCAGGGGCCAAAAAAAAATAAAAAAATAAAAAAATAATTTTTTTTTTTTTTTTTTTTTTCGATGTCAAAAGTTGATTTTTTGTTTTACTTACTCTCAAGAGTCTTCCCGCAGTCCGCCGGGGGAACTCTTAAGAGTCTCCCCGCAGTTCCCGGGTTAAGGGTAACAAGGTTTTCTCTGCCCCAATTGGAGATGGTAGTTAGATCAGAAGATAAGTGATGTATGGCTTCATTACGTTTGCTTTTGAGGGATTGCTGGCTGGGTGTTCTGGGAAACTAATTGAATAGTGTAAGGTAGAGTCGTCTGCCTATGAATGGATATGACTGGAGGTACAGTTGAGAAGATCATTTATGAAAATTAGAAAGAGAATAGGAGATAGGACAGATCCCAGAGGAACACCGGAGTTGATAGGATGAGGAAGTGAACGATGGCCATCCACAACCGCAGCTATGGAAGGACCAGAAAGGAAATTAGAGACAAAGGCACAGATGGAGGGATAGAAACCGAAGGAGGGTAGTTTAGAAATTAGAGATTTGTGTCAGACTGTATCGAAGGCCTTCGATATGTCTAACGCAATAGAAAAGGTCTCACCGAAGTCCCGAAAGAAGGATGACCAAGAGTTAGTAAGATATGAAAGAAGATCACCAGTAGAGCGACCTTTAAGGAAGCCATACTGGCGATCTGAGAGTAGATTATGAGAAGATAAATGCTTAAGAAATTTGGAAGTAAGAATAGATTCAAAAACTTTAGAGATACAAGAGATGAGAGCAATTGGATGATAATTGGAAGGTTGAGAGTGGTCACCCTTCTTTGGGACAGGTTGAATGAGATCAAACTTCAAGCAAGAAGGGAAGACGTTAGAGGAGAGACAGAGACGAAAGAGTTTACCTAGGCAGGGAGTCAGCACGGAAGCACAGTTTTTTAGTACAACAGGAGGAACACCATCCGGACTGTACGCCTTCTTAGTATCAAGCCCAGAGAGGGTAGAACGTACTGTACATCTTTAGAAGAGATTAGGATATTAGGCATAAGTAGGAGAGAGGGGATGGAGAGGGAGGAATAACACTGGAATCATCCAAAGTTGAGTTTCTAGCGAAAGTTTGAGCGAAGAGTTCAGCTTTGTCAGAGGAAGAAGTAATGGTTGTTCCATCAGAGTGGAAAAGGGGAGGGAAAGACGAGGAAGAAAAATTGTTGGAGAGGTTTTTGGCTAGATGCCAGAAAGCTTGGGAAGAGCTAGAGTTGGATAGTTCAGTGAATTTATTATAGATGAAAGAGTGTTTGGCAAGTCGAAGAACAGATTTGGCTTGATTCCGGGCAGAAACATAGGACGAATGAGATTCTTGAGTTTTAAGGCATCAGTACCGTTTGAATGCTTCCTCCTTATTGCGGACAGCAGTAGAACAAGCGTGAGTAAACCAAGATTTTTTTGTATTAGTCTGAGAGAAAGAAGATGGAATGTATGCCTCCATGCTCGATAGGATTACCTCGATAATGCGTTCAGCACTCTCCGAGGGTCCCCGGCTATGGAAGCAAAAATAATTCCATGGGAAATCAAAGAAGTACTGCCAGAGAGCCTCCCAATTGGCAGCGCCAAAGTGCCACAAGCGTCGCCGGCTGGGAGGATCGGGTGGCCGTACTGGAGAGATAGGACAGGTGACAGAGATAAGTTTATGGTCGGAGGAGCCCAAAGGATAGAAAACATCAACAGTATAAGAAGAAGAGTTAGAAGTTAGAAACAAGTCAAGAATGTTGGGCCGATCTCCGAAGCGATCCGGGATACGGGTGGTTTGCTGAACTAACTGCTCTACGTCATATATACAGTACAGTGTATATATACAGTATATATATAAGTAGGGTCCCCATCTGTGCGTGTTCGATTTGTGCGTTTCGCGATCTGTATGAGCTACCAAAAGTGTGCGAGCGCCGAAATAAAGGTAATAAAGGTTCATCCGCTATAGATAAAAGACGGGGCTGGGGCCGGGGTAGCATAGCTGCACTTGCCCTGCCGTGTTTTTTTACTCGGAGCCCCCTAACTTAATGTGAGTAAACAATGACTTATTATTGTTTAATTATTGCTTACTTTTATTTATTCATTATGTATTGTTATGAATATGTGTCGGTTAGTGTTGTTTTTGATAGGTAATATGAAGTTGAACCCCTAAACTCGGGACCGTCCATCCACCAAATTAATTATTTCCCATAAGATACATGTTTCGATTTGTACAATTTCGATCTGTGCGACCTCGTTCATCCACCAAATTCTAGCACAGTTGGGGACCCAGCTTATATAAATATATATATATATATATATATACTGGTATATATTTTAAATGCACTCGACCGGGTGGACGGGACTCGTTAGCCTTGGTCGGCAACTCATCTAGGGGAGACAACCTTATACAAATCCGGGTGGATGGGAGTCTTCAGCCTTGGTTGGCAACCTGTCCAGGGGAGTAAACCTGATACAAATCCGTACTGCTTACCTAAGGGTAAGGCAGGTTAGTGGATGGATTATCCGAACACCACTGTAGAAAAATAGTGCTAACAAGATACACAGAGGGCCTCGGAGTCGGACGGATCCTAAATTGAGTGGTCAATCCTGTAAGTCCTTCACTAAACTGGCTCGGGTTGTCCCTCTCACAGGGAATAGGTCCGCTTGGGGGCATTCTGTGTATGGCCACCCTCGTAAGGGGAGTAAGGCGTCCGGCAATAGATAGATAGATAGAAATGCACTCGACCTGTGTTTCATGGTGTATGAATGGGAGAGGAAAACAAATTCTACCGGTATGTAAAGACATTTATATTCAATACACTTTACCTGCATATCATGGTAAGTGTAAAACATAATTGATGTATAAAGAAAGTTATATTATTGTAAATACCTTACATGATGCTTTTTATGGCTATCATGGGGTGTATAGAGTTATTGTATGTATCCCTGGGGGTAAGGGGGCCTTCTCATGTAGTGAAAACAAGAAATACAAATTTAAAAAAGAAGACAAAATTCCCCACCTATCCAACTGCGTTTCGTAAAAGGAAACTAAAAGGGAGGGATGATGGTCATAATATATAATGAAGTATTTTTTTTTGGCAGTGTTTTGTTGAAGCGCTTTTGAGGTTGGTGTGGTGCATATAGGTGCTGCAGAAGGATTCTACTGAACCTAGCTGAAATACTGTTAGCACTATGGCAGAGTAATGACATAGTGGGGCAGTGTTATGGCAAGACTATATTGTACTAGCCCCCAGGGATCGGTACTAGGACCAATTCTCTTTCTAATTTACATCAACGACATAGATGAGGGTCTCACCTGTACAATCTCAAAATTTGCTGACGATACAAAAATTGCAAATAGCGTACTCTCAAAAGATCAAGTTGACGATATGCAACACAATCTAGATAAATTGTCACATTGGGCCCAAATTTGGCAAATGAGTTTCAATGCGGATAAATGTAAAGTACTACATATCGGACTGGTGATGGGCTGGTCTATCAGAGTGAGAACTGAGCGATCTCTGCCATACCCATATCTTACTCTGACTGTTCCTTCTACTTATATATTTTCTAGATCTCAAGTGACGGCGTCTCTTGCGTGGATTGACCTCCTAATCTACCAAGATTGGAAGCCAAAGCGTCACATCTTTCCTTTGCCCCTCAACTTTCTCTTCATAATTGCTGAGGGGCACAGGGCCCTGGGTGGGGCTTTGGTTTCCCGGGCGTTTCCGCACCCTCCTCAGCTCCCCGCCATGGAGTGGCTTCGGTCACCCAGGCTTTATTGTGGTCGGCGGGGGGGGTTCTGTGGGGGCGCTCGGTTATGGCCTTGGCCTTGCTCGGGGCCTTGGGGCTGTTCGGCCAGGCAGCTTGGGGAAAAACAACAACAACAACAACAACTACATATCGGATACCTAAATGAGAAAGCAAACTATTCGATGAATGACACTTAGCTTAAGAATGTAAACCGAGAAACCGATCTGGGAGTAACAATATCGAGTAACCTAAAACCGAGTCAACAATGTTCAGAAGTTGTTAAGAAGGCAAACAAAATAATTGGCTTTATAGGCAGATCATTTGAGCATAAATCCAAAGACGTAATCCTAACCCTTTACAATTCCTTAGTCCGCCCTCTTCTGGAATACTGTGTTCAATGCTGGTGCCCTTATTATCAAAAAGACATAAACAAGCTAGAACGAGTTCAACGTAGAGTTACCAAAATGATACCTAGCCTAAAGAACAAACCATACGAAGAGCGTCTTAGAGAATTAAATCTATTTCCTTTAACCCAGCGCAGATTAAGAGGTGACTTAATTCAAGTGTTCAAAATCATCAAAGGCATCGACAATATGAACTGTAGTAAGTACTTCACTATCGACCAATCTAATTACACGCGGGGAAACGGTTGCAAAATTATTGGTAAATCTTTTAACTCACACGAATCTAAGAATTTCTTCTTCAATCGAGTTGTCAACTTGTGGAATGGGCTTCCCCGAGACGTTATAGACTGCAGCACCGTTGATTCATTTAAATTCCGCCTAGACAAATATCTCGCATCAAACCCGCGACTGACTGCGTTTGTAAATGAATAACTTTATCCTCCCCACAGTTACTAACCCATATGTCCCCTACTAACTTCCTAGTCCTGCCACGTTAGTGGCAGGGCAGTAGTTCCCTTTCCAATGTTCCCTTACCCACTCTAAACCACTGTTTGGACACTTGATCCTCAGTGTTTTGGAGGACAAGCAGCCTAGAAGGGTCACTAGATCTGTTGTTGCTTGATTTCCTTTGTACTCCTTTGTACTACACTCCAACTGCTGTAAGGCAGCCATGTAAGAGCCATTACAATATAGGCTAATGGAAAAGTATAAAGTCAGCATATTTAGCCTGAGTGTCATGGTGAACATGTTTAGAGAATCTTGTATGCACAGTAAAATTCAATATGCATACTCTGTTTAGAAAATACAGTATTGTGTATAATGTAATATCAAGTTAATATATTATACAATATTATACTATACTGTACTTGCATGACATAGTGTGTGAGTATGAGTATAGAAAGTTTACATATAAGCCAGATGAATATTTTATACAAATTCATGGTGAGATTTTGGAGAATATCGTATGTAAAGAGAGTACAGTATACTTATGTACATAAAGTTATATTCAATATCTTTTATTTGTGTATCATTGTGTGTAGTAAATTTGGAACTGTTTGACTAAAAAGTTACAGAAATTATACTTTACCTGTGTGACACAGTGTGTGAATATGAGTATGTAAAACAATTGTATACTGACATAATACTGTATAATACAAAGTTGAAATGAATACAGTAGAGATTACCTGTATAGCATGATGTGAGTGTATGTGTAACTGGTAGGAAGGACAGCAAGTGACTGCTACTGTGTTACCCTACAGTCTAGACCCCCGCTACCCTTACTCCCTTATCCACACTTACTTAGCTCCATCCCTCCCACCTCCCCTTACCCTCACTCACTCAGCCTTACTACCCCTACCCCTTACCCCCCTCCCCACACTCAGCTCCACCTCCCACCCCCCTTTCCCCCACTCACTTAGCCTCCCCACCCTCACCTCCCCTCTGTCCCACTCCCTTACCCCCACCTCCCTTTACCCCCACTCACTTAGCCTCACAACCCAACCTCCCCGCTGTCCCACTCACTTAGCCTTCCAACCCCACCTCCCCTTGACCCCACTCCCATACCCCCTTTTACTTAGCCTCAGCATCCCCACCTCCCCTCGGTCCCACTCCCTTACCCCCACTCACTTGGTCTCCCCACCCCACCTCCCCTTACCCCCTCTCCCATACTCCCACTCACTTTGCCTCACCACTCCCACCTCCCCTCCATCCCTCAACCCCCCTCATTTAGCTCCACCCCCATCTCCCCTTACCCCCACTCACTTGGCCTCACCACCCCCACCTCCCCTCCATACCTCTCCCTTAACCCCCTCATATAGCTCCACCCCCCCCATCTCCCCTTACCCCCACTCACTTAGCCTCACCACCCCCACCTCCCCTCTGCCCCACTCCTAATACCCTGCCCAGTGCCCACACCTTATCTTATTATTTACCTTCTTTATGGATGTGAGCAGTGCCCCTTCTACCTTTCACTTTATATTTATTTTATTGATCTTTCATTATCTATTCAAAATTTTCCTGACGCTTTGATTTTACTGTAAGGTATATTTTTCTTTCCTTTGAAGTTCACCATTCGTCTTATTGTATATCTGTAAGTTTTCTTTACTTTTCCTCACTTGCATACAATTGCCACATGTGTCTTCTTTATGTTCACCTGTCACAAATTGCCCAAGTTCTTTATTCATTGCTCTTCAATTTTGTTTCAGTTTCACTTATAACTCCTCGTCACTTTAACACTTCCTCATCCATTTTGTAGTATTTTTACTTGTTTGTCTGTATCATTCTTTTTGTACTTCTTTTGTTTGTTTGTATAGCTCCTTCACATCACTTTAACGCTTCTCCATTAATTTTGTAGTCCTTTTACTTGTTTGTCTATATCACTCCCTCACAACACTTTAAGGGGGGTCACCGGCTGTTTTTATCTTTCTCTCCTTTTCTCTCTTTCCCTGGCTTGTATCCATTTGGCCCCATTCAGCCAACTATTTTAAGACGTTTATCTCCATCCAGGTGTCGATTTCTTCCTGGCGAGCGATAGCGAGCCAGCATTGTATGGAGAAGTCCGGCTTCGCCGGAGACATTTTTCTATCGAAAAATGTACAAATTTAGTTTGCTGTCAAAACAAAAATATATATATGCTGGCTCGCTACCGCTCGCCAGGAAAATATTGACACCTGGATGGGGGTAAACGCCTTAAAACAGTAAGCTGAATGGGGCCGAATGGATACAAACCAAAGAGAGAGGGAGAGAAAGAGAAAAAAAGCGAGGTGGGCTCCCTTAATAATAATAATAATAATAATAAGCATGTTACTTATTTCTCATAAGCGCCAATTTTTCCGAAGAATTCACTAGCGCTCGAAAAGAGAAAGAAAAAAGAACAAAAATCAATGCATCAAAAGAAGGCTTATATACAACACACATTTAACAATCACTAGCAGTGGCAAAATAGCCTAAACTCTATAGCCATCTGTCATGACACCTCTCTCAAGATCATAGCTTCTCTCAAAGAGAAAAGTCTTAAGTTGTCTCTTGAAGCATTCAACAGAACTCAGTTGTCTCATGGACAGCGGCAACCTGTTATACAACCTCGGAGACATGTAGGAGAATGACCTCTCAAAGAAAGAAGACTGCTGGAAAGCCCTTGGTTCATCAAGACGAAAAGGGTCATTGTCATGACGCACAACTACACCATGGTGTGCCGGTGGGCGCCTGAGCAGCTCCGCAAGGTACCTAGGCTCACCAAATTTGAGAACCTTAAAAGTCACCAAACACAACTTAAATTCTATTCTTGCTCTTACTGGCAGCCAGTGCAGTTCTATGTGAAGAGATGTAGTAGGAGTTCTAGGTGGAACACCAAAAATTAGTCTTGCGGCCCTGTTAACCTGGGAGCTGCGGGGAGACTCTTAAGAGTTCCCCCGGTGGACTGCGGGAAGACTCTTGAGAGTAAGTAAAATAAAAAATCAACTTTTGACATCGAAAAAAAAATATTTGTTTTATTTTTATTTTTTTATTTTTTTATTTTTGTTTGGCCCCTGGGCCATGCAAAATCTCAGTCCTCTACCTCCCCTCCTTCCCCACTTTCCTCCTCTCCTTCAGTTATCACCTATTTTCCCTATTATTCCCTTATTCTGAGGTATATTTTCGTGCTAACATTAGCGAGTTGCAAGCAGGGTGTTGTCATCACTGATGGCAAGCGAGTGCAAGAGAGAGAGAGAGAGTATCGATCGACTGTGTCTCAGTGGCCTTGGGGGAAATTGGCGGGAAAGCAGTTTGCCTCACCCATACATTATACAACTCGTGGGCTATATCTCCGATTTTGACCATCCAAACGCTGTTTTCACTCGTTTTATTGTTGTTTCAGGTTAATACCTTTATAATCAACCCATAATAGGCGCATATGGATAATTATTAATGCTATTAATGGTACAATGAATATTTTAGTGACGGAAACACCTCAAATACGTCAGCACAGGGGGACGTTTTCAATTACCCCCATGCGCACTTGTTAGGTTAAGAACAGACTGAACTTTCTTCAAAATATAATTTGGAAGACCCACCAACAGGGCATTGCAATAATCAACACGAGAGAAGACCAATGAGTGAACCAACGTCAGGAGGCAACGTCTGGTTATAAACGGCTTCACCAAATAGAGATTTCTGATGTGCAAGTAACAACTTTTAACTATCTGGTTTACATGCTCTTTGAAATCTAATCGGGAGTTCACATATACACCCAGATTTCGAACAGAGTTGGCCGGTCGCAGCTGAGATCCACCCACATTGATGGAGAGGGCACCTACTATATCATCAGCTCTTCTATTTCCTCGGATGATGAGAATATCAGTTTTACCATCATTTAGTTTAAGTTTTCTCGCTCTCATCCACTTCTTGATATCAGACATCAACAATTCCATCTTACTCCGTATATCAACTATATTTGTGATTCTCACATAAATCTGGGTGTCATCTGCATAAAAGTGAAAGGTGACATTATGTGCACGAAGCAGAAGAGACAAACTGCTAATATAAATTATAAATAGGATAGGACCTAAAACTGATCCCTGCGGAACACCATACTGCAGGGGTGTCGAGTCCGAGACCACTTGATTTACCATCACACTCTGGGATCTACCTGACAAGTACGACCCAAGAAGCAAGAGAGCGGAGTCACGCACACCACAATCATAAAGATCACTCAATAACAACTCGTGATCCACTGTGTCAAAAGCCGCAGAGAGATCAAGCAAGACCAATAGTGAGGCCACACCATTGCAAATGTTCTCAACTAGATCATTATGTACTCTAATCAATGCTGTTTCAGTTGAATGATGCTGTCGGTAAGCAGACTGAAAAATTGGGATAGTTTCATTCTGCTGAAGTAGTGGTTGTAATTGGTCAAGTATTGCACGCTCTAATATCTTTGATATGAAGGACAGGTTGGAGACAGGACGATAGTTCAACATGTTCTCAACATCAAGTCCAGGCTTCTTTAGAGTAGGTCGGAGTAGTGCATGCTTTTCAGAATGTGGGAAGCTACCTTCAGAGAAGCACTTATTAATTATTTTGGAAATAAACTCAACTGTGTGATCATAGACTCTTGGTAGCTTGGAAACATTTATGGGATCCAACGGGCAAAATGTTTTATTGAGGTTTCTTATGTAGGACGAGATCATGACCACCTCTACTGAGTGAAAGGATGAGAGGACATTATTAGGAATGTGTCGGGGTTGGAGTACAACTGAAAGTTCTTCACCAACAGAAGCATCATCCAGTTCCTGTCTTATGCGAGTTATCTTGCCAGCAAAAAATGCCACAAAGTTGGCAGCCAACTCGGCATCGGGTACAGAAGGTCTTAAGCTGACTCTTGTTTTTCCAAGTAAACTGTTTACAATTGAAGCCAACCTCCTCTGGTCGTTACCACACGAGTCAACTTTTCCCTGATAATACACTTTCTTTTCATCTTTGATTTTGTGGACCACAGCTCTTCTGGCTGACAGATATTGCAACCATGTAGAGTCTGTTTTATTTTTCCGCCATTCACGTTCAGCTCTTCTACGCGCTCTTCTAAGAAATTTAACTCGAGTGCTATACCAGGGCGAATCATCTCGTACTATGATTTTCTTCTCTACTTCTGGACAGTGATGATCGAACACTAATTTAAGTGCATTTCCATGTACCTCCACCAGCTCATCTGAAGTAAGGTTGGAAGTATCAATACTTCCCAAGTACTGTTTTACTTCACTGCTAGCCAAATTTAGGTCTGCATTTTTATAATTTCTAAATCTGATTACTTTTTCATGTGTGAGTGGCTTAGGGAAATCAAAGCTGAAAGTAATCAAAGCATGATCAGAGGTATTAGGGTCAGCATTCTCAACATCAACATCCAGAACACCACCACAACCCACAGGAGAGAAAACCAAGTCAAGGGTGTGTCCTAAGATATGAGTTGGGTGGGACACATGGTTTACAAAATTGTTCTGATCAGTCAACTCAAGGAACTCAGGAGAGAATGGCTTCAGATGAGGGCTGTCAACCCAGTAATTAAAATCTCCACATATCAAAAGTCTTCCGGTTTTAGCAGAAAATTCCTCGAGAAACTGCCCAAACTCTTCCATAAAACCCCTATCTGTGCCACGATGGCCAGGCCTATAGACAACTGCCATTCTTAGAATTTGTTGATGGAGTTTTATTTCCACTTCCAACAGTTCATAATAAAGAGGGGCTGGGTTATGGCTTATTTGCAAGATATTCACCAGAGATGTGGAGTAGACAACTGCCACTCCACCACCCGGATGATCTCCCCTAGGCCTAGGAACATTTATTATGGAATGGGTTTTAGGCAATGCCGCCTGGATAATATTCAGATCTGACTCGAACAACCAGGTCTCAGTGAGACATAATACATCAAGGTTACGTTCATCCAAGATCTCGCAAATATGATCCATTTTGTTACGCAAGGAACGAACATTCAACAGACCCAGTTTCAACCGGCTCCCATGTGCATTTTTCAGTTTTTTGAACCTACAAAATTGGTGTTCTCAATAACTTTATTTCTCTGAGCTGTCATTAAAGGACAATTTCTACTTGAGGCGAAATGATTTGGCGGCTCCGTAACTGATGTGGAGCTCATACAATTTATACATTTGGGGGAAGTCTTGTTGGTGCAGTCTTTTGAGTTATGAGTACCGGCACAGAAGTTGCATTTTGGATCCTCATTTTTCCGAAAACACCTGTCACTGGTATGACCAAAGCCCTGGCAATGGTAACATTGTGTTACCCAGAAGCGATCGTATGCACGACATCTCACAAGTCCAACATACACAGAATTGCCATCATCCACAATGGAAGAGCGTATTTCAGGTGACATTTTTACTACCGCAGTCTTAGTGTGTGCATCACTCTTTTGCTTAGTGAATAGCAAATTCATAGCTAAGCCATCGTCGACCAGGGACTTTATTCTTGGGTTCTTGTTGAGGATGCTGGGAATGATCTCATTATCCTCAGCGTCATTAGCAATGCCTACCAGAGTCATTTTTGGCATCATCTTCTTTGGTTCGGAGACACTGAAGGCACTGTCCACCCCCAAACACTGATTGATGGCCCTTTCTGCATCTTCTTTGGCTTTCTTGGATGGAAGTCGTACCACCAGTACACCTGAATCAGTTCTAGTTAACTTGTTAACCGGAACCGAAGCCAAAGCATCCATATTGTAGGACTATTCCTTTTTATTGTATTTCTGTATTTTTACCAATCTGTATCCCTACCCTTGTCTGTCCTTTTTTACCCAGTCTTTCTTATTTAACTTTCTCCTCTCCTTACATTTTCCTTTTCCTATGCCCCTACTCGTCCTCCTATCCTCCCGAGGATCCTGTTCTGTCTCTTGAGGGAGGTCACAGGTTTTTTTTTCTCTCCTTTTCTCTCTTTCTCTGGCTTCTATCTATTCGGCCCCATTCAGCCTACTATTTTAAGACGTTTACTCCCATCCAGGTGTCGATTTTTTCCTGGCGAGCGGTAGCGAGCCAGCATATTTTGTTTAAAGTTTTTGACAGCAGGCTAAATTTGTAAATTTTCTATCGAAAAATGTCTCTGAAGCCGGATTTCTCCATACAATGCTGGTTTGCTATTGCTCACCAGGAAGAAATTGACACCTGGATGGTGATAAACGTCTTACAACAGTAGGCTGAATGGGACCGAATGGATACAAGCCAAAGAAAGAGAGAAAAAGATAGAAAAAAGCCTGTCACCCCCCTTAATCCTATTCCACCCCAATTTTATCCTCCTTTATTACTTAATCATGTTCACATTTTGTTTTCTTTTCCTATCACTTCTCGCTTATTCTTTAACTCTGTGTGTGTCATCATATTCCTCAGTTCCTTGTTCATCCTATGCCTTGGTTCCTTGTTCATCCTATGCCTCAGTTCCTTGTTCATCCTATGCCTCAGTTCCTTGTTCATCCTATTCCTCAGTTTTTTGTTCATCCTATTCCTCACTTCCTTGTTCATCCTATGCCTCAGTTCCTTGTTCATCCTATGCCTCAGTTCCTTGTTCATCCTATTCCTCAGTTCCTTGTTCATCCTATTCCTCAGTTTTTTGTTCATCCTATTCCTCAGTTCCTTGTTCATCCTATGCCTCAGTTCCTTGTTCATCCTATGCCTCAGTTCCTTGTTTTACTATGCCTCAGTTCTTTGTTCATCCTATGTCTCAGTTCCTTGTTCATCCTTGGTCTCAGTTCCTTGTTCATCCTATTCCTCAGTTCCTTGTTCATCCTATTCCTCAGTTATTTGTTCATCCTATTCCTCAGTTTTTTGTTCATCCTATTCCTCAGTTCCTTGTTCATCCTATGCCTCAGTTCCTTGTTCATCCTATGCCTCAGTTCCTTGTTTTCCTATGCCTCAGTTCCTTGTTCATCCTATGCCTCAGTTCCTTGTTCATCCTATGCCTCAGTTCCTTGTTCATCCTTGGTCTCAGTTCCTTGTTCATCCTATTCCTCAGTTTTTTGTTCTTACCTTTCTTTAGTTCCTTGTTCATCCTATGTCTTGGTTCCTTGTTCATCCCTTTCCTTAGTTCCTGGTTCATCCTATGTCTCAGTTCCTTGTTCATCCCTTTCCTTAGCTCCTTGTTCATCCTATGTCTCAGTTCCTTGTTCATCCTTCCTCAGTTATTTGTTCATACCTTTCCTTAGTTCCTTGTTCATCCCTTTCCTTAGTTCCTTGTTCATAATATTCCTCAGTTTCTTGTTATTCCCTTTCCTCAGTTCCTTGTTCATCCTATTCCTCAGTTCCTTGTTCATCCTTTTCCTCAGTTCCTTTTTTATCCAATTCTTCAGTTCCTTGTTCATCTTATTTTTTCAAGTCCTTTGTTTGCTCCCTATCAGTAGCCTCTCCTCCATTAATACTCATTTCATTGATTGTCAGCTCCCTTATCACTGGGATCTGATCTGGTGTTTATAATGGGGTGTAGCTGTTTTTTAGGACTTGAAGATTACAGGAAGTTATTAGTAATTTAGGGTTAGCTTCTGGGGCCACTTCACTCAGGTGACAGGAGGCAGTTGTATAGAAAATATAATATGCATTACATGAATACATTTTGTGTATACAATATATACATTTACTTTATATACTGTATACTGTATATATACTCTTTCAGTTATTAAGTTTACAGTACAACTTTACATTTTAACTTGCTCTATGTTTAGAAAAGCGATTGATTAGTGTTACATTAGATTTATAAAAAGTGCAGTGCAGGGACTTTATGATGTAGTTTTTAACGCTGTGTACTCCCTAGGGCTAGGCCGTGCCCTTGTTACAGGGACTTAACTGGACTGGTCAGTACAGTAATTTGATAGATCAATCACCAAACTTAAATGATGAATGTATTGTGAGTGCAAGATCAAACCTCTACCAGGCAAGTAGAGTGCCACTGAGTTATAATGCCTTAGACAATCACTGTCTCCAGTAGTCTAACTTAAGCCAGTGACACTGGAGGGCTTTTTACATACATTTTCTAGCAGGGCATGGTAAGTAAAGGATTAAAAGTAATATGAATAAAACCAAGGTTATGTACAGTGGATTAGGGTAAGGAAATGTAGAAAAAAGTGACGCATGCCCATGTACAGTATGCAGGAATGAGGTGGGTGTGAGTTCAATTCAGTGTAGCATATGTCGCTGCTGGGTGCATCATGGAATGAAGTGTTGTACTAGGATAAAAGGACCTTTGCCGAAAGAAAGTTCAATATTAAAAAAATTGTATGTATAGTATGCAAGGGGGAGCTCATGCTAAATGACCGACCGGAGAGTGTGAACTTTAGCAGTGAGTCGCTGGAGCTGGTGGATAAGTTTTGTACTTGAGAGATACCATCTCTACCAGTGGTGGGGCTGAAGCTGCTGTTATCGCCAGACTTAGATATGGTTGGGGAAATTTCAGGGAACTGCTGCCATTTCTAACCATAAGACTCCCACTCCTCTTGAAGGGAAAGGTGTATACTTTGTGTATCAGAAGCTCAATAACCTATGCTTCAGAGACGTGGCCGATCAATGCGGATGATATCAATAGAATGGAATGTAACAAAATGAGGATGGTGCAATGGATGTGTGGGGCCAAACTTCAAGATGGGATGCCCAATAAGGAATTAAGGAAACAGTTAGGTATCAAGAGTATGAGTAATGAGGTGCGTACAAGCAGGCTAGGATGGTTTGGGCATGAAGAGAGGATGGATTAACTAAATTAGGTAAGATGATGCAAGTTTATGAACATGGAGGGGTAGACTAAGAAAGACGTGGGATCAAACCGTTCGCTCTCATCTCTTATTTAAAAACTAGCTCTGAATAGGGCTGCCTGGAAAGCCACCATTAACCCCTAATTAGCGGGGCCCGACTTAAGTCCGTATCTAAAACCCTGGACTATGTGGCGGGGACCGACTTAAGTCTGTGTGCAATTTTTGAGCAAGAATGGCTGTGAGAGAGAGACGAGCGACGGGAGGAGCGTAGGTTACCTCATGACCGCTCGGCACGGACCCCGCGCGCCTACTGACATCTACTCCACACAACTCCACCCTCCCTACCTCGCCACACAGGGAATTATATAAGGAAATTACCGTATTTTAGGGTTTTTGCACTCGTGTTGCACGATCGTTGCAAGAGAACCCGTGGTCGTAGAAGGATGGTTCTGGTGTCATTGGAAAGCTCAATTTATGCCCTTTCAGGGATACATAATTGTATTACGCTCTGGCTCTTGTTTATGCATGAAAAAGAGCACGGAAACAAGGCCATTTAGGGTAAAGAAAAAAACCCGCTGGGCGCGTAGTGGAAAAAAACTGACGGGCCCGCTCGTAAGGTGTTAAGACGAGACTGAAATCGCATCTCGTGTGGAACACTCCACTTTTAAAATTTTGTATGCATGTATAATTCTGGCCTGGCAACATCTATTAACCCTTCAAACTCGGATGGTACACACGTGTACCATTATGTTTTGCCCCCAGGAACCCGGGTGGTACTACATTGTACCAGTGGTTGAAAGCCTGTGAGCTTCGTGTGCGAGGCGTCGGTCCAACGCATGTAAACAACAGCCGGCTGGACCGACGCTCCGCATCTCCGGCCACAAGAAGGAGAGCGTCGCTTGTTTGTGTGTGCCTGTATGTTGTTGTTCAGTATCGAAAAGTGGTGTAAAGTGGCTGTTTTGGCCATAAAGTTATCTCCAATGAAATCATCATCACAGCTCAACCAGTTGACTTAGAGAGCTCTACTTAATGCCATTCTACAGGTAAATAACACAGCTACGCTTGGGGATGCGCGGGAATGCGGGAAGCAGTCTGATTAACGAATATACGGTAGCCTAGCCTAGACGTTTTTCGGCCAAAACACCCGGATTTCGAGGAATATATATATAATACATAGCCGGGGCTGGAGGGTTAAAGTTATTATAAAAAATCAGTCGTGTAAAAAAAAATCTACTTCTAGTCTAATTTCTGATATCAATATACTGTAATAGGAACTGGATATGATAGCAAAAAAAAAATAAAATAAAAAATTGCTGATAAAAAATGTTATCAAAAGTGCTTGTGTGTCTGCCTATATACCCTGCTACTCTCAGAAATGGAAATGCTGTGTATAGCAATTTTCTTAAAAAGAGGACCATATTTACGTATACATGTGTATGTTTATAAACTGTAGCAAATTGAATACAGAACTTCAGAGCATACGCTGGTAATTTTTCTTGGTGTTTCTTTTTCCCCAAAGCTTTCTTGGAAACACCATATTACCATTCTTGCTAAAAATATCTTCCCCATAAGTTAGGTGTGCTCATCTGTCTCCTTGAGTTCTTTACCCCCACACACCTAGTTCTGGACAGGGGTACTACTGTGTGCCCATGTATTGAGTACTGTTCCCAGGTGTGAGGAGATTTCACCCATACAGTAATGCTCTTCTTGCAAGGGTAGAGTCAAAAGGTTTTCTTATCATCAACTCTCCTCCTCTTACTAATTCTCTACAATCTCTCTCTACATGCAGCAATATTGCATCTCTCTCTCTCTCTCTTCTTCCGTTATTTAAAAGACAGTGTCCTTCAGAGCTTCTCAGTGTGTACGTCCTCTCCTACGAAGAGTAGGTGGAACCTGCCTTTCAACACATTCCCACCCCTATTCTGTCAACTCTCTAACCCAAGAGTGAGCCGATTTTCCCAGCGTTTCTTCCATTCAACAAGTAAACTCTTGAAATCTCTCCCTCAATCTATCTTTCTCTCATCCTATCTTTCTCTCATCCTATGAATTAAACTGCTATAAGCTCTGTGTCAAGACATTATGACTAGAACATACCTTGAATTTCGCTCTCTGTCTCTCTTTCAATTTGGTAGGTGGGTGGGGGAGGGGGGGGCGGGACACTCGTTACAGACAGCTTTTCCTTTTGGCTCCTTCTTACACAGGAAAAAAAAAAAAAAAAAAAAAAAAAAAGCGTTTGAATATGTCCGAGTCATATCAGTAAGATGCATAACCTTGCAACGCATTTTGGCTGTGAATGTCAAAAAGTCACAGTATCTTATCGGGCGGACCCCTTGGAAGCATGTTTAGTGACAGCCTATCAACATGAAGTGGGGTAATTTAAAGGGTATTTGTAGTTAATTATTGTTTTGTTATTGTGTATGTTTTTAGCCTGTATGTAAAGCAGTAATAGTTTGTTCATAGACTTGTATCAGTGTATGTGGAGAAGTAATATACACTAGTTAGTTAATAGACATATCAATGTACAGTATGTGGATTAGTAATAGTAGACTTGTATCAGTGTATGCGAATTAGTAATAGTTAATAGACTAGTATCAGTGTATTCGGATTAGTAATAGTTAATAGACTTGTATCAGTGTATGCGAATTAGTAATAGTTAATAGACTAGTATCAGTGTATGCGGGTTAGTAATAGTTAATAGACTTGTATCAGTGTATGTGAATTGATAATTGTTAATAGACTTGTATCAGTGTAAGTGGATCAGTAATAGTTGATAGACTTGTATCAGTGTGTGTGGATCAGTAATAGTTGTTGTTGTTGTTCCCCAAGCTGCCTGGCTGAACAGCCCCAAGGCCCCGAGCAAGGCCAAGGCCATAGCCGAGCGCCCCCACAGAACCCTCCCTGCCGACCACAATAAAGCCTGGGTGACCAAAGCCACTCCATGGCGGGGAGCTGAGGAGGGTGCGGAAACGCCCGGGAAACCAAAGCCCCACCCAGGGCCCTGTGCCCCTCAGCAATTATGAAGAGAAAGTTGAGGGGCAAAGGAAAAATGTGATGCTTTGGCTTCCAATCTTGGTAGATTGGGAGGTCAATCCACGGAAGAGACGCCGTCACTTGAGATCTAGAAAATATATAAGTAAAAGGAATGGTCAGAGTAAGCTATGGGTATGGCAGAGATCGCTCAGTTCTCAATCTGACAGACCAGCCCATCACCACATGACTAGAACCCAATCCCCTCAGCATCAGCTAGGAAATAGTAGGGTCATTTGCTTGGAATCCGTGACCATTTTGTTCCTACCTTTTTCTCTCGATGGATTTGACAACCTGAACCATTTTAAAGGAAAATTAGCTCCTATGCCCCTCTGAAAAATGACCGCTAACTCTGCTAGAGCCCAATATTCAAAATGGCCACCAACGCCATCTTGAAAAACATAAATGTAATATCTCTGGCATCAGATGAGCTACAAGGATGAATGAGGTGTCCTTTTTCACTAATTCTGGCATTACAAATCCACTGGAATGGTTATTGTATTGTATTGTATTGTATATTGTATTGTTCTTGTATTGTATTATACTAATTGTACATACTAATCTGCCACTTCACTGTCACTACATGATTCACTGTATGAGCCACAATCAGAATCACTGTCCTCACTTTCGCTGCTATCATCACTGTTGTTCTCTGCCTGCGGATTTGTAGGTAGTGGTATGGATGGGGGAAGTGGGGGCTGGGTTGAACGGACAGGCAGACATAGGCCATTTTCAAGATGCCATCCATGGCCGATCGGTGAGGGGTGACTTTGGAGCTGGTAATGCTTTTGCAAATATGCAAGATAGTTTGCACGCTCCAAGTGTGGACGGAGACTGTCCAAGTCAGGCACAAGTCGGATAGTGCTTTTTTTCTTCTGAGCTCTCCACTTCGCTGCCCTCGCATCTCCCAGGGTCTTGCTTTTGGTATCGTGATAGACATATCGAATGACAAACCGCTCCAAATCACTGATGACCTGTTCTGTGACTAGGAGCTGTGTACCACATGCTGCTAGCAGGTCGTGTGCCTCTTTAGACTTCTCCAGACGATCTGCGATGAGCTTCTTGCTTGCTCCATAGAAGCCAGAGTTGTGGTCACACCCAGTGAGGACATGAAGTGGTATGATGGATGCAGCCATTGCCTCACTGCACAAACATCGGGCATCGATAAGCTGACGTTTGCGTTTCACACACAGGATTCCTGTTGTCTTCTGAGCAACATATGCCGCTTGCACGTAGTTGTCTGTGTCCTCTGTGTCAAGAACGACAGCTGCTGTGTAGCTGTCTGACCGGAGCACACTATATATGGTGAGCATTGCCATATCTGCCTCTGCATGGGAGCATGTGAGCTCTGGAACAAGCTTGCCTGTGGTGAGATTCTTTGCAGTGCTGCCAACTACACAGTAGATGATCTCGGTGCTAGTTGTTGCTGCTGTTCTCTGGAATTCCGTTTGAAGAAATGCCTGAAGGCGGATTTTGTTCTCAGGTTTACCCAGGAGAGCATGGAAAACTTTACTAGAAGGAAATTTATCTTCTGTCTTCATGAAGACATTGCTGATTGGCAGTTTTTTTTTGGTGCAGTATTCTCTCACTGTCCTTGATCGTGTAATTCTGATCATATGAATCATTGACGCAAATGATGCGCTCAGCATGCTTGTGTCTCGTTAGAACGAAGTGCACCAACTTCTCTGCATAATCTCCCCAGTTATACTTGGTACCGTCTCCCTTCTCTCTGTCTTCAATGGTAGGAGTTGTTAGGCGCCAGATGAGGCCCATATCAATAATAGACGTGTATACATCAGGCTCTGGAATGACAGTCATAGTTAGTTTTTGTTGAAGCTTGCTTTTCTGTGCCTTACGGATGGTTCCATTGACGTTGAAGATGGAAAGGCACTCGGCTGTAACACGATGCTGCAGGACTTCTTGAAGTTTGAGGGCACCACTCGTTTCAACCAGTCAGAGAACAGAGGCCAAGGCATTACGCTCCATTTCCTCAGTCTTTCCCTTCAGGTTCTCACCATCTGCTTTCTTCAATTCCTGAGTTGAAAAGTTCAAACGCTTGCTACGGGGAACTCTGTCGTTGAGAGACTTGGTCTTGGAATACACTCTCTCATTCAAGAACTGCTTCAGTTTGCTTGTGCCATCCTCCTTTGCCGATTTCAAGTCGACTCTTCTCATCTGCATTTGACATGCTGGCGTGAAACCCTGAAAACCCAGGCACAGTCTGTTCTTCTGGCTTAGGTCTCGTTCGGTCATCTTGCGCCCTGGCCAATGCATGGATCACACCACAAATTCTTTGCACCGATGTGTCAGGAGGAGGAGTACTTTGATCAGCTGGTGGCTTCCTGAGAGGTGGTTCTCCACGCTTTGCTGTCTTGTATGGGTTGACTTTTTGCATTTCACTTCCGAGCTCTTTGAGAGTTGTCGAGAGGTTTGATGCAAAGTTCACCGGGAACTGGTCTATCCTCGTGATTCTCGGAAGGAAGTTCTGTATCAAATTATTCTGGCTGCACAAACATGACATTAGTGCGGTGTGACTGGCCAGCACCGGTCAGTGTGTCGCTCTTGAAGTCATCGTTGTCGACTATAGCGATAGCAGGCTTACCCTCAGCTAGTTCGAAGGGGCAATCAGATGAGCACTTGAGGTCATTGACCACCCAAAAATCTCGCAGCATAAGTACGTCATTGTAACTGATGCCCAGTCCATCTTTGTGCACTATGTCGACTATCCCCCTACTCTTGGTCAGCCCATGTAGCAAGACAGAGAGATTTATCTCAAATGCAG
The DNA here is from genome assembly GCA_037953745.1 of Lithodes maja. Classification (NCBI taxonomy): domain Eukaryota; kingdom Metazoa; phylum Arthropoda; class Malacostraca; order Decapoda; family Lithodidae; genus Lithodes; species Lithodes maja. The sequence goes on from JBAKBP010019927.1 coordinate 21,530, forward strand.
TGCGTTTTCCAGTGATGTAGCTTGTGAGGATAGATGCAATCGATCGGACGGATGGACTGTCATCAATTGCAGACTTATTTGGGTGTTTCAGCCATGTGAGCAGCTTCAGCAGGAGCTCTTCTCTCTCCAACTCGTGTATACGTGTATATGGGAGCCAGGGAATAGTATTTGTCCTGATGACTTGCTCTTTGAGTCTTGCCGCAACATTCATCACCAACTGATCATTGCTGACACCCAATGAAGATATTGCCGCCACGATGTATGTACCAGCTGCTGTTGTATCATATACCAGTTCACTCACATTCTTTTGAATGCGTTCATGAAATCCGATGTCTTCCCCAAATTCATTGACGAGAATTTCCTTTAAGTAGCTGGATTTTACTACTGAGTTATGTCCGTGATTTGAGATAATGCGTTTATAGTCCTGCAGCAGGCCTTGCAGTGTGCGAATTTCATGGTCTTTGAAGATGACTTGTTGACGAATATGATGAAAGAAGAGAGCTTGGGCCTCTCGGAGGTTTACACGCTGCAGATGTTGAGTGCTTTCATCTGAAAGGGGCTTGTGGTCGCTTACATATTTGCGCCAGCACGCACGATGGTAGCGGATCTCCAACTCAAATGCTGTTTGACTATCTGGGATGGATGCAATCAGAGTGTCAAGTCTCAATCTCATGACCTCATCTTCCAGACGGACAGTATGTAACTTGAATTTAGTCCAGGCATCTACTGTTGATAGGAGTAAAATCTGCTTGTCACGATCACTACTCTTGTATGCCCCTTTCATGCACCACACACATAGTCTTATCGTGAAGGACACCCATACTGGAGCAGAGCCTTTTAGGTGCACTGGCCTCTGGAGAAGGGTCTTGTTGATCTGATGCTTCATCTCTTTCAAGACGTTCCTCGGATTTGTGTTTGCGTTTTTCGGCTTGAGAGAGCTTGCGCCTGCTGGGTAATGATGCGTAACAAGTGCTATGCATGTGGTGACCCTTTGGTCCCTTCTCCCAATCCACATTTTCATGTATATGTTGAAACTTATCAAGTTCTTTCCATTGTAAAGACTTTTCCCGGATGGATTCCCACTTCTCAGGTGTAATGTTTTCCAAACGATCATCTGCGGTACATCGCTTACCACAGAGTAAAATGCACTCGTATTCATTTAATGTCTTGTCTGGTAACTCTTCACTCTCTCTTGTATTATCCATTATTTCGGTCACTTCACAAGTCGGCGATTTTCATCAGATGGGCATGCGATCCATCTGAAACAGTAAAAAAGTAATATTAGATATACACCGCAGGCAGAGAACAACAGTGATGATAGCAGCGAAAGTGAGGACAGTGATTCTGACAGTGAATCATGTAGTGACAGTGAAGTGGCAGATTAGCATGTACAATTAGTATAATACAATACAATAACAATACAATACAATACAATACAATACAATACAATAACCATTCCAGTGGATTTGTAATGCCAGAATTCGTGAAAAAGGACACCTCATTTGTCCTTGTAGCTCATCTGATGCCAGAGATATTACATTTCATGTTTTTCAAGATGGCGTTGGCGGCCATTTTGAATATTGGGTTCTAGCAGAGTTAGCCGTCACTTTTCAGTCCCGTCCGGCCCCGACCTCTTAATTCGCCTGCAAACGGGCAAGGACGCTGGCGAAATCGCCTATGGACGGTACAGGGATGTGTGGTGTCGCCAGCACACGGGAGGGGGGGCGGGAGGCGGCGACCATTTTGTGCATGCATAAAATGGTCGGTGTGGGCCGGGGCAACTGCCACAAAACGTGACAGGCTGGGACGCATATAGCCCAACTGTATTATGGTTCGGCACCACTGGTGAGAACGGTTCCGCACGGCCTATTTAATGGCTAACTCAGCTAAACTCGCGCATATTTTACCGTACCGTATGGCGCGGCAAAGAGAAGACAGAATGAGACCACAGTTTTAAATCTTATATATTTTATTAGTTAAAAATAACATATTTACAATAGTATACATATCGTTATATATATATATATATATATATATATATATATATATATATATATATACTGTGTATATATATATATATATATATATACAGTATATATATATGTAAATATGTTATTTTTAACTAATAAAATATATAAGATTTAAAACTGTGGTCTCATTCTGTCTTCTCTTTGCCGCGCCATACGGTACGGTAAAATATGCGCGAGTTTAGCTGAGTTAGCCATTAAATAGGCCGCGCGGAACCGTTCTCACCAGTGGTGCCGAACCATAATACAGTTGGGCTATATGCGGCCGGGACACACATGGGAGCATTCGGCGTCTAGACGCCAACTGGGGGGTCTAGACGCCAACCGGGGGGGTCTAGACGCCAACTGGGGGGGTCTAGACGCCAACTGGGGGGGGTCTAGACGCCGACAAATGGGATGAGAACGGCGGCAAAAAACCGTTGGAAGGAGAGTCGGCGATGTGGCACCGTCGCGTCACGTGAGCTGGTGACACCTCACATCCGTGTACCGACCATAGGCGATTTTGCCGGCGTCCCTGCTCATTTGCAGGCGAATTAAGGGGTCGGGGACGGACGGAACGTTAATTCGTGCATGTGTGAACCGAGCAAAAGGGATCGGGGACGGACAGACCATGGGGCCTCCAGATTGATGCCGTCCTGCCTATTTTTTTGGTCGTGGCCGGATGGGAGGTTAATTCGTGCATGTGTGAACTGAGCTTTAGAGGTGGTAGTGTGGTGCTGGAGCTGGGGACTCCCACATACCTGCTGTTATGCAGTTGGGGATTAACCTCTCCGTTTCCTAAACCTTCTCTGGGTGACCAGCGGTTAAACCTGCATTCATGTCTGTTGTGCTTGCTTGTATGCCTTTTAAAATAAAATATATATATTTTGTGTAGATTTGTAGCAAATCCTCTGCTAACATATGGTCCTCGCCTGGATAACTTCAAATGTAGTCTCTTGCCTTAGAAATGGACCATGTGAGGATGATATTTATGGCTGTGATTGTATCAAAGCTCTCAAAGAGTTTATGATTTATTTTAATACACAATATATGTGTACTACACTGTATACAGTAGTGTATACTCTATATATATTTTATACAAGTTTGGGAAGATGTTAAAGTACAGTAACCCCTCGCTATTACGGACTAATGGGGGGGACACCCAGTCCGAAATGTTCTATTATCCGAGACGTCCGAACTCCGGCTGTGTCCGATCTAAAAGAGGACAAAAATACGACCTGAAAGAGAAAAATCCAACGAATATCGAATAGTGAATAGTGAAACGGGAACAGACTTCACCGGGCGCCGAGCGGGCTGTTAACCGGGAAACGGAAAACGGGAGCAAACTTCATGCAACCATGACACCGTAATATAAGTGTTGTGTGTAAACTAATGGAAACGGTAATTAGAGAAGGAATAATGGATCATATGAAGTCAAACCAACTTTTCAGTGGGAGACAGTTCGGATTCTTACCGGGGAGGTCGACGGTACTACAGCTAATTAAGGTGGTAGATGATTGGATGCAAATTCTAGAAGATGGTGATGTAATAGGTGTGAAGGTGGAGTCACTGACAGAAATATGTGGAGCCAGTTCAGTAGCAACTGCAGATGGGCCATTAATTGCTAACCTAGATGCTGTGATGAGGAAAGTAGATGAGCTGGAGGCAGAGAACATGGCACTCAAGGAGCAGCTAAAGGAGTATGAGGGCCATTTAAGTGAGAAAGTAAAGGGAGTAATAAGTGAGGAGAAAAATGAGTGGACAAGGGTGGGGAATGCTAAGGTGGATGCATTGGAAGAAATCATGAAGGAGCAGGTGGAAGAGAGAAAAAAAGAGAAAAGAGAGTTTGAGAAGAATGTAGTGCAGGTTTTGAAGAGCAAGGAAAAGGTAGTGAAGGAAACAGTAGAGACCAAAAAGGAGCCGACCAAACGCACCACTGAGGTGGTAGATGGTGGAAAGAAAAAAACTGTCTGGGACCATCAGGTCCTGGTAGTGAAGCCAAAAGACCGATCCTCCGAGCCAGTAAGCCCACCAGATACAAAGGCAATCGAGACTGCTTTGGCTTCGGTTCCGGTTAACAAGTTAACTAGAACTGATTCAGGTGTACTGGTGGTACGACTTCCATCCAAGAAAGCCAAAGAAGATGCAGAAAGGGCCATCAATCAGTGTTTGGGGGTGGACAGTGCCTTCAGTGTCTCCGAACCAAAGAAGATGATGCCAAAAATGACTCTGGTAGGCATTGCTAATGACGCTGAGGATAATGAGATCATTCCCAGCATCCTCAACAAGAACCCAAGAATAAAGTCCCTGGTCGACGATGGCTTAGCTATGAATTTGCTATTCACTAAGCAAAAGAGTGATGCACACACTAAGACTGCGGTAGTAAAAATGTCACCTGAAATACGCTCTTCCATTGTGGATGATGGCAATTCTGTGTATGTTGGACTTGTGAGATGTCGTGCATACGATCGCTTCTGGGTAACACAATGTTACCATTGCCAGGGCTTTGGTCATACCAGTGACAGGTGTTTTCGGAAAAATGAGGATCCAAAATGCAACTTCTGTGCCGGTACTCATAACTCAAAAGACTGCACCAACAAGACTTCCCCCAAATGTATAAATTGTATGAGCTCCACATCAGTTACGGAGCCGCCAAATCATTTCGCCTCAAGTAGAAATTGTCCTTTAATGACAGCTCAGAGAAATAAAGTTATTGAGAACACCAATTTTGTAGGTTCAAAAAACTGAAAAATGCACATGGGAGCCGGTTGAAACTGGGTCTGTTGAATGTTCGTTCCTTGCGTAACAAAATGGATCATATTTGCGAGATCTTGGATGAACGTAACCTTGATGTATTATGTCTCACTGAGACCTGGTTGTTCGAGTCAGATCTGAATATTATCCAGGCGGCATTGCCTAAAACCCATTCCATAATAAATGTTCCTAGGCCTAGGGGAGATCATCCGGGTGGTGGAGTGGCAGTTGTCTACTCCACATCTCTGGTGAATATCTTGCAAATAAGCCATAACCCAGCCCCTCTTTATTATGAACTGTTGGAAGTGGAAATAAAACTCCATCAACAAATTCTAAGAATGGCAGTTGTCTATAGGCCTGGCCATCGTGGCACAGATAGGGGTTTTATGGAAGAGTTTGGGCAGTTTCTCGAGGAATTTTCTGCTAAAACCGGAAGACTTTTGATATGTGGAGATTTTAATTACTGGGTTGACAGCCCTCATCTGAAGCCATTCTCTCCTGAGTTCCTTGAGTTGACTGATCAGAACAATTTTGTAAACCATGTGTCCCACCCAACTCATATCTTAGGACACACCCTTGACTTGGTTTTCTCTCCTGTGGGTTGTGGTGGTGTTCTGGATGTTGATGTTGAGAATGCTGACCCTAATACCTCTGATCATGCTTTGATTACTTTCAGCTTTGATTTCCCTAAGCCACTCACACATGAAAAAGTAATCAGATTTAGAAATTATAAAAATGCAGACCTAAATTTGGCTAGCAGTGAAGTAAAACAGTACTTGGGAAGTATTGATACTTCCAACCTTACTTCAGATGAGCTGGTGGAGGTACATGGAAATGCACTTAAATTAGTGTTCGATCATCACTGTCCAGAAGTAGAGAAGAAAATCATAGTACGAGATGATTCGCCCTGGTATAGCACTCGAGTTAAATTTCTTAGAAGAGCGCGTAGAAGAGCTGAACGTGAATGGCGGAAAAATAAAACAGACTCTACATGGTTGCAATATCTGTCAGCCAGAAGAGCTGTGGTCCACAAAATCAAAGATGAAAAGAAAGTGTATTATCAGGGAAAAGTTGACTCGTGTGGTAACGACCAGAGGAGGTTGGCTTCAATTGTAAACAGTTTACTTGGAAAAACAAGAGTCAGCTTAAGACCTTCTGTACCCGATGCTGAGTTGGCTGCCAACTTTGTGGCATTTTTTGCTGGCAAGATAACTCGCATAAGACAGGAACTGGATGATGCTTCTGTTGGTGAAGAACTTTCAGTTGTACTCCAACCCCGACACATTCCTAATAATGTCCTCTCATCCTTTCACTCAGTAGAGGTGGTCATGATCTCGTCCTACATAAGAAACCTCAATAAAACATTTTGCCCGTTGGATCCCATAAATGTTTCCAAGCTACCAAGAGTCTATGATCACACAGTTGAGTTTATTTCCAAAATAATTAATAAGTGCTTCTCTGAAGGTAGCTTCCCACATTCTGAAAAGCATGCACTACTCCGACCTACTCTAAAGAAGCCTGGACTTGATGTTGAGAACATGTTGAACTATCGTCCTGTCTCCAACCTGTCCTTCATATCAAAGATATTAGAGCGTGCAATACTTGACCAATTACAACCACTACTTCAGCAGAATGAAACTATCCCAATTTTTCAGTCTGCTTACCGACAGCATCATTCAACTGAAACAGCATTGATTAGAGTACATAATGATCTAGTTGAGAACATTTGCAATGGTGTGGCCTCACTATTGGTCTTGCTTGATCTCTCTGCGGCTTTTGACACAGTGGATCACGAGTTGTTATTGAGTGATCTTTATGATTGTGGTGTGCGTGACTCCGCTCTCTTGCTTCTTGGGTCGTACTTGTCAGGTAGATCCCAGAGTGTGATGGTAAATCAAGTGGTCTCGGACTCGACACCCCTGCAGTATGGTGTTCCGCAGGGATCAGTTTTGGGTCCTATCCTATTTATAATTTATATTGGCAGTTTGTCTCTTCTGCTTCGTGCACATAATGTCACCTTTCACTTTTATGCAGATGACACCCAGATTTATGTGAGAATCACAAATATAGTTGATATACGGAGTAAGATGGAATTGTTGATGTCTGATATCAAGAAGTGGATGAGAGCGAGAAAACTTAAACTAAATGATGGTAAAACTGATATTCTCATCATCCGAGGAAATAGAAGAGCTGATGATATAGTAGGTGCCCTCTCCATCAATGTGGGTGGATCTCAGCTGCGACCGGCCAACTCTGTTCGAAATCTGGGTGTATGTGTGAACTCCCGATTAGATTTCAAAGAGCATGTAAACCAGATAGTTAAAAGTTGTTACTTGCACATCAGAAATCTCTATTTGGTGAAGCCGTTTATAACCAGACGTTGCCTCCTGACGTTGGTTCACTCATTGGTCTTCTCTCGTGTTGATTATTGCAATGCCCTGTTGGTGGGTCTTCCAAATTATATTTTGAAGAAAGTTCAGTCTGTTCTTAACAGGGCCGCAAGACTAATTTTTGGTGTTCCACCTAGAACTCCTACTACATCTCTTCACATAGAACTGCACTGGCTGCCAGTAAGAGCAAGAATAGAATTTAAGTTGTGTTTGGTGACTTTTAAGGTTCTCAAATTTGGTGAGCCTAGGTACCTTGCGGAGCTGCTCAGGCGCCCACCGGCACACCATGGTGTAGTTGTGCGTCATGACAATGACCCTTTTCGTCTTGATGAACCAAGGGCTTTCCAGCAGTCTTCTTTCTTTGAGAGGTCATTCTCCTACATGTCTCCGAGGTTGTATAACAGGTTGCCGCTGTCCATGAGACAACTGAGTTCTGTTGAATGCTTCAAGAGACAACTTAAGACTTTTCTCTTTGAGAGAAGCTATGATCTTGAGAGAGGTGTCATGACGGATGGCTATAGAGTTTAGGCTATTTTGCCACTGCTAGTGATTGTTAAATGTGTGTTGTATATAAGCCTTCTTTTGATGCATTGATTTTTGTTCTTTTTTCTTTCTCTTTTCGAGCGCTAGTGAATTTTTCGGAAAAATTGGCGCTTATGAGAAATAAGTAACATGCTTATTATTATTATTATTATTATATATTGTGACGCACCCAGTGCGTGGCAACGTAACCTGATTGTACTCCTTGGTACTCCACTGTACCGCCACGGTGCGGTACCGTGTACCGCTGTACCGTGCTGGCTGCTTATATTGAGTGTGACAACGTATAACTATGTTCTTTGTATCTCTGCAAAGGTCTCGTCATGTGCTAACCAGTGGTGGGTTTTGTTTTAAGCCATGTCGAGACCTTCCATTTAATATGTAGTATCAATAGAGAAGTTGATAGATAAGACAATAGGAATTCAGAGAGAGAGAGTGAGTTAGACTTCAGAGCGAGAGGGTAGCAATGCGCCACGCTGCCGGGGGGGTGGTTGCCAGACGTATGGACCGGTTGGCAGCCCTGCGCTTATAGCTAGGTGCGACAGGGTTGGTAGTCCATTGCCGCCTGCCTATGCTGCCTGGGCTGCCCATGTTGTCGTGCTGCACATTGCCTGGAGGCTCGCTGTGTGTTCCATGATCAGGTTGCCTAGAACCTTTGAGATTCTAACATCCCTTGCCCTCTCTCCCAATTTCTCACGGTTGCACTCTTTCTCTCTGACGACATTACTCTCATTTCATTCTTCTCTCTATTTAAATGCATACCCTTCCCTTGAGGTCCTAAAGGAGTTTCAGCACTCACCTCTCGTATTACTCTTAGGACAAGCATATATTTACATGTATTAGATTTAAGGGGTTAATGTGAACAGCGATCTTCTTGATGAGGATAGTTGGTGAACGTTCTACATGTTCACGAGTTATATGCCCAGCTCATCATCCAATTTGTGACTAGACTAGTGCCATGTGTAAGAGCCCGACCATGCCCAGGAGTTGTCTGTAGAGGGGCGAGGACTTAGCCTTGATTTGCCTACCGAGCCAGGAGCGAGTGCAGTACCAGAGACTACAGCTCGCTCGTAGTGCCGGTATAGTAGAGTAACGTAATTTATCTGTCCTTGTGTTCTCTGCAGTCTTTTCCTGGGTTCTCGCTTTCGGTGCTGGGACTCGTTGTTCCTGTGACTTGGCCTGCTAGCTAGAACACATGGGGATGATGAGTGGGTGATATCTTTATTTTACTATGCATTGCAGCTCTCTTTAAGTTTATGTATGTAACACTTTACAATACACATTACTCACACACAAGACAACACTATTAATACTTTCATGTATCAATTAACTGCACTGTCGTTTTGCTGCTGTGTCCGGAGTTCTGTTGCGTAGGGCGCATACGGACTCAGAGGGGAGACAGAGTGAGAGAAGCGAAGTAGCCTATGCGGTAGTAGGCTACCGGCGCAGTACTGTTGCCTGCAACCTTTTAGTTATTCCAAGTATAGATTCATTATTATAATAAGTGATGTTACGACCGGGCACTCGGGTACACTAGGGCTCTTACACAGGACTCGAGTATGGCTCGCTGCCACAACGGAAACACACGATCCCAACCCCAGAGTACTGCCAGCCGAACAAAAAACGCCACTACCCTCCAGAGTTCTATCTGCTATAACGGGGTATACAAGAACTCGGTACTAGCGTTTCACACAACAGACTAATAACAAGACGGGAGTTATCTAGTCTGGTCAACAATCAAACAAAGAAGAAAGTACTACAACACTAAAGAATAGTGTTGGCCGAAGCCGAAGTAATCCACCCTTGAACTAAGAACTTAAGAAGTCCTCCACCCTCTACTTCGGATCGGCACTATTACGTTACGTTAAACAATAGTCCTCGAGCATCAAGCAAGGAATCTTCTGATAAGTTAGATGCTTCTCGAATACTCATAAGAAGTAAGTATCGGATTTTGAACAGCAATTTAATGAATAACTCACTGGTAATTAAAGGCTTTAAATTGACATAAGAAGAATTATAAGAATAAGCAATAGGATATGGCAAACATTAAGAAGAAGTACTCCGACAATGCACTGGCAATAGCCTACTAAGATTGTGCTCGTGGGCCACTAATCTCTGAAGTAGCTAAGCGTGCCACACATGAAATCAATAGTGCATAAACAATAATATACATAAGGAGAAGCTTCAATACTATGCTGTATCTGCTGGTCGAGCAAAGTCTAGCTGGGATACATAAGGTTAAGAGACAATGGCTGAGCAAGCGGCTCGTAGCCTAGCGAGGTCCTTAAGACTGTGCGGCCAAATTACGTTAATTGACGGGATGCTCTCTTGAGAGATCCAGATCACTAGTATCTGGTTCTCTCCTGGCGATCCTCTCAAAGTCAAGCAAATGAGATAGCACAGTGTTGGGTGGCAGAGGCAAAAGCCCTCACTCGCAACACAGTGCTAAACTCCCACGGTACACAGTCAGAAAGACCACCTAGGCGTTCCACGTCTCCGTTGCAATTGTACTGGTTCAACCGCAACCTAGTACTCATAGGAAATCACAACTCAGAAACCCTATCCCAGTCTAGCATTGCCTAAACCAGCAGAAAACAGGAACATGAATAATCGCACACAGGGAAATGCATATACGAGTGCAACAAACATCAATCAATCCTATTCTAGTTAACCCTTCCAAAAATAGGCTATCTAACAGGCACTTATCTCGTGAGAACTCAAGCGATAATACTTTGGCTGACTAAATCTGCACCAAAGGGGTCATTGGTTAAAAAGGGACGAGAAGAGAAGAAGATAGGCTGTTCAGAGAGTAGAGAAAGTTCACATCAGTCGGAAGAATATGGATAGTTGCAAGGGATATGAGAAGTCGCTCTGCCTGATGAGTTATAAAGAATTGTGGCGAGGACCTCTCCTTTTTATACTCGGCCCTCTAGTGAGCATATCGCCAACTACTAAGGACCGCCCACTAGCAATCGTTACGTAATATTCTCTCTCAATCTGGGATCGACAAAGGATTTCCCACGCGCTGAGAGGGAGGAGGGAGGAGGGAGGGAGGCCTACCTACCTCGTGGCGCGCTCACGGGCCGTCGTTACATAACTCTCTCTCTTCTTCTCATCATTACATATAAGTCCCACACACAATACTTATAACTAATGATATAAAATAGAACTCGTTGACTCAGATGAAAACAAAATACATATTTATAATACTTTTAGTACAACGGCTCACATAAACTAAGTTAGGAAACTCTACACAGACTACAGCCAAAGTTCCTGCCCTGACGATCCTAGCGAGAGTGGGGCCTGACTGGGCGTTCTGTACAGCATGCTCATACTCGACATGCGTCACACCTCCCCCAAGATTTTACTTGCTCAACCCTGAGCTAAAATCTGATATACAGAACCCCATCAAACCCCTCACACCCAGCGACCGCATGGCACTAAAACAACGCTGAGTTTATCACTAAAACACATCTTATAAAAAAAAAAAAAAAATTCACATTTCATAACTCCTCCCAATAATAGCAAAAGACATAATATCATGCTCCCAGAGCGAGCTTACAGCAGCTCAGCCGTTTGATAGTTCGTGGACTACTCAAACTCTATAGGCTATGACAAACTTATACAATTATTTATAACAAAAGAAAGAGTTTTTATATGATTTTTATATTTTAATATGTTTTTTCCGGCTGCACTATAAGGGCAGCCTATTTTCTTCTATACCAAACGCTCAACAATCCTGCTTTACGACCCAATACGCTGGGCTACAACCGCGAGCCAACAAGCACCAAGCGCAAAATACTATTCAAACTAAAGCAGGAGGCTACCCGTGTGTCAATCTACCCAGGATCATATACCCTTGAACGACCATCTGCAACCACGTTGTCACAACCGGCAATATGGCGTATGTCCAGGTTATATACCAATAACCTTAGTGACCACCTGGTCAGCCTCATACTCCGATTGTGAAACTGGTCCAAGATCTTGAGAGGGTGATGATCTGGGTAAACTACAACGACCGGACCATAGGCTGGAACATAGACCTCGAAATGCCCCAGCGCATCATCGTCCTTTTCACTTTCATTCATCAGGTTCTGAAACGTTGTTAGTGCATTCTTAAGTCCGTCAGGCATAACATTGCACTGGTAGGTACTCCCGTCCACAACAAAACCACATACCTCTTTAGCACGCTCGGACAAAGTTACAAGCAACGACCACTCACGACATTCCTTATCCCTCAGACCCTTCGTCCACACGTAATCCAGCTCTGCTTGCACCATAGGCTGTCGAGCAGGATTTATACGGTAGGGAATTAAACTGAGCCTTGCACTATCTCCAGCCTGCATGTCGGATTCTACCCCGTACATCAGGCCTGGAGAAGCAACAAACATGCGAAAGTACTGCCATAGCCTAGTAAATAACTGCCTTGCACTGTCTCCACGAACAACATGCCTAGTGCCCTCCCACAACCCAGCCGAGACCGCAGCTTCTAACCTGTAGTCTCCCTCCTTCTCCACCTTCGTCCCTAGAACAGCCAGGTCATGAGAGGGACAATCAGTACCACCTGTGCAGTCACTCCCATAGTTCATTATTGCTAAGGCTTCCCCGCCGATACCGTACATGCGCACCCCCGCATTCCTTGTGACGACATCTGCCTGCGCAGCATCACCGCTTTCAGCGACATGGCCAGATACAGTCGGTCTATGGTAGGGCTGTTGCATTAGACTAGAGCAGCATTGGGAGGCTATGCGACGACCGGGCACTGCGATACCACAGCCGACCTTACCAATCTGCTCAATGTCCTCCTTTTGACCACCACCCTTGGCAGCCATGGGTCGACCCTGACCTGGCAACCATGCCAAAGCCTCGTCGCTCACCTTAAACCACCGAAACAACGAGGCTAACGGTCTTTCAACAGTCACGTGACCTGCCCGTGGAACATCTTGCACCGCCCGAGTTGTGAGACTCAGGGGCTCGGCACAACCAGTGGGGTATGAACCGAGCTGGTGCTGGAGTGCTGCACACTGCTGCTCAGGCAGGTGCTCTAGCGCTTCCACAGCCACCAGACTCGTGTCCCCCGCCCACTGTTCCGCCGAGACATGACAATCCCTTCTCTCCTCCACCTGTGCCCTACTACCCCCCTCTCCTTCTCCACCTTGGCCGCGGCAGACCAACGCAGGGACAGTAGGCTGCTCAGGTGGTTGCCTCACAAACTCCTCCAACAGGTTCACATGACATGCTTCCCCGTCCTCGTGTTTAATCTCGACAGCACCATTACCACACTTCTGAACTTCCGGATCCTCCAACTGCAGTTTACAAATATCTGAGGGAACCAACTTGTCTAGATGCTTCCGAAGCAACCCAAGCCCTTCCCCAATATCAAACTGAGCAACCCTTTCTTCTCTCCGTGTGCAACGTTGCTGCCTCGGAGTCTCTTCCTGCCCTACCTCCTCACTAGCTGTGACAGGTCCTGGGGCCTCTCCAGACTCTAACATAGGTGCCAATACTGAATCACCCAGGAGAGCCGCCGAGTCAAAACTCTTAAAACCAACTCCAGCTTTAGCCTCTTCCTGTTGATCGTTCCTCTGCTGGTCTGAAGACGGAGGACTAGGCTGTGACACTTTAGCTGCCCGAGCTCGGGTGACAGCACACGCCATGGGTTCTGCCTGGCGCCGCTCGACACACTCTTGCTCTTCCCTACTCACGTCGGCCGTCCTCTCGGCAACGACTAAGGGTAGAACCTCAGAAGCGGGCATTGCAAAGTCGTTGCCGAGAAGAAGGTCGACGCCCTCCACTGGCAGTTTCTCCACAATCCCGACATCCAATTCACGTGTCACACCATCCACCTCCAACTCCAACCGCACCAGCGGGTATGACCGAGTTGCATTAATACCCTGCACCACTACCACCCGAGCCGCATTTATAGGGTAGCCAGTCAAGTTATTCATCAGAGTCTGGGAAGCACCTGTATCACGCAAGACCTCTACTCCATGCTTGCGCCCCGCCCACATCACGCAACCCCGTCCTCTATGGTCGCAAAAAACATCCTGAGCAGGGTTCGAGCCTCCCAGGTGCTTCTGCATTGGCTGTGCCTCAGCCTCTGACGAACTGCCCCGGGCAAACTCAGAAAACTTCGGAGACACACCAATGTTGCAGGCCAAAGACACAGCTGCTGTAGGTGGTTTGCTAGGACAGACTCTTGCAAAGTGCCCCTTTTCATGACAATGATAACACTCCAACTCCCCTCTGGGCTTCCCTTGGTACTGGGAAGGGCCCGGCCCCTTCTTAAATGGGACGGTGCTAGTCTTGTGGTCAGTCTTGGTATCATAGCTCTTGTACTTGTTTGCATAAAGTATATCACTAACTCGGGGGGGTGGGGCATCACGCCCCTTGTTACCTGCCTCACTACGCTGGGCAGACCCGCACCCACGAATTAGTGATAGCCGGAGGTCAGCCATCTCAGCTGCCTCCTGTAGAGTTTTAGGGTTCTTTTCTTTAATAGTTAAAGTCATATCTGCACCAGTACACTTATAAAACTGCTCGAGCAGAAACAGCTCAGTCAACTGTTCGGCCGTCTCAGCTTTCTCAGAACGTGTCCAGTTAGCAAGTGCATCTTTTAAGTCCCGGGCATGTTCAAGAAAGGTCGCCTCCCTAGTCTTTGTAACACCCCGAAACTTCAATCGATATGTTTCTGGTTGCAACTCGTATGCCCGTAGGACAGCTCTCTTCAATTCTGGGTAGTCAATGCAAGACTCTAAAGGCAGTGCATCATAAGCCTTCAGACCCTTACCCGTAAGTCTTGAGGAGACCAGAGCTGCCCACTTCTCTTCAGGCCAATTATGCTCCCTACACTTCTTCTCAAAACGATTAAAAAATTCTGTGACTTCAGTTTCACTAAATGCCGGCACCAACTTGACTAAGTGGGACAAGGACTGTTCTCTTACTTGGCCCTCACGGCCCATCCGAATCCCTGTCGACTCTGCACGAGTCTTATCTAAATCTATTTGAGCACAATATTTCTCTGAGTCGTACCTAAGCTCAGCCTCGTGTCTCCTGGTCTCATCCTCGTGCCTCCTGGTCTCATCCTCGTGCCTCCTGGTCTCATCCTCGTGCCTCCTAATCTCAGCCTCAATCTCCTTCTCATGCCTCCTAGACTCAATCTCCTGCTTCTTCGTCTCAATCTTAGCCATCTCAAGTTTAAATATCATATCTGGAGACAGGCAGGAAGAGGGAGCTGCCACTACTGAAGGAGGGGGGCAAGAACTGGGGAACCACCATACGCACCGCCCGAGGGCACTCCAATCTTCCAATTCTCATCCCTCTGTGGGAGAGTGCTAACCTCCGGCAACTGAGTGGACGGCACTGTGGGAGTCGAGTGAGAGGGGATCTGGGGAGGAACCCCCCCAAACGCCCTCTCCTCCGAAACCCCATGTCGCCCACGCAACACCCAGGAAATCAGCTCCCCCTTGGACATCCCTCCCACATTGGATAGACCCAAAACCTTGGCTATCAGGTGCAAGCCATAAACATTCACCCCAGTCAGCCTCTCCTCCGTCACGTGGTACCGCTTACTCACAAAAACTCTAGCATCCTCCTCACTAGTTACTAACGGCACCTCCTCAAATGGCATCTCTCGCTCCTCGTCAATACTAGGGCACGACATACTGAAGTTCACAAAAAATTCTCGAGACAAAAGTGTTAAACTCCCTTATGTAAGCACTAATTACTAAATTAACTGGAGTCTCTTAAATGCTCTCCTAATTGCCTTACAAAAAAAAATATTCTTCAATATGTACGCTAAAGTACGAACAAACAAATGTTGTACAACTCTGCAAAAAATTATACTGTTCACAAAATCCTAAGCAAGGTCGCCATTTGTTACGACCGGGCACTCGGGTACACTAGGGCTCTTACACAGGACTCGAGTATGGCTCGCTGCCACAACGGAAACACACGATCCCAACCCCAGAGTACTGCCAGCCGAACAAAAAACGCCACTACCCTCCAGAGTTCTATCTGCTATAACGGGGTATACAAGAACTCGGTACTAGCGTTTCACACAACAGACTAATAACAAGACGGGAGTTATCTAGTCTGGTCAACAATCAAACAAAGAAGAAAGTACTACAACACTAAAGAATAGTGTTGGCCGAAGCCGAAGTAATCCACCCTTGAACTAAGAACTTAAGAAGTCCTCCACCCTCTACTTCGGATCGGCACTATTACGTTACGTTAAACAATAGTCCTCGAGCATCAAGCAAGGAATCTTCTGATAAGTTAGATGCTTCTCGAATACTCATAAGAAGTAAGTATCGGATTTTGAACAGCAATTTAATGAATAACTCACTGGTAATTAAAGGCTTTAAATTGACATAAGAAGAATTATAAGAATAAGCAATAGGATATGGCAAACATTAAGAAGAAGTACTCCGACAATGCACTGGCAATAGCCTACTAAGATTGTGCTCGTGGGCCACTAATCTCTGAAGTAGCTAAGCGTGCCACACATGAAATCAATAGTGCATAAACAATAATATACATAAGGAGAAGCTTCAATACTATGCTGTATCTTCTGGTCGAGCAAAGTCTAGCTGGGATACATAAGGTTAAGAGACAATGGCTGAGCAAGCGGCTCGTAGCCTAGCGAGGTCCTTAAGACTGTGCGGCCAAATTACGTTAATTGACGGGATGCTCTCTTGAGAGATCCAGATCACTAGTATCTGGTTCTCTCCTGGCGATCCTCTCAAAGTCAAGCAAATGAGATAGCACAGTGTTGGGTGGCAGAGGCAAAAGCCCTCACTCGCAACACAGTGCTAAACTCCCACGGTACACAGTCAGAAAGACCACCTAGGCGTTCCACGTCTCCGTTGCAATTGTACTGGTTCAACCACAACCTAGTACTCATAGGAAATCACAACTCAGAAACCCTATCCCAGTCTAGCATTGCCTAAACCAGCAGAAAACAGGAACATGAATAATCGCACACAGGGAAATGCATATACGAGTGCAACAAACATCAATCAATCCTATTCTAGTTAACCCTTCCAAAAATAGGCTATCTAACAGGCACTTATCTCGTGAGAACTCAAGCGATAATACTTTGGCTGACTAAATCTGCACCAAAGGGGTCATTGGTTAAAAAGGGACGAGAAGAGAAGAAGATAGGCTGTTCAGAGAGTAGAGAAAGTTCACATCAGTCGGAAGAATATGGATAGTTGCAAGGGATATGAGAAGTCGCTCTGCCTGATGAGTTCTAAAGAATTGTGGCGAGGACCTCTCCTTTTTATACTCGGCCCTCTAGTGAGCATATCGCCAACTACTAAGGACCGCCCACTAGCAATCGTTACGTAATATTCTCTCTCAATCTGGGATCGACAAAGGATTTCCCACGCGCTGAGAGGGAGGAGGGAGGAGGGAGGGAGGCCTACCTACCTCGTGGCGCGCTCACGGGCCGTCGTTACATAACTCTCTCTCTTCTCCTCATCATTACATATAAGTCCCACACACAATACTTATAACTAATGATATAAAATAGAACTCGTTGACTCAGATGAAAACAAAATACATATTTATAATACTTATAGTACAACGGCTCACATAAACTAAGTTAGGAAACTCTACACAGACTACAGCCAAAGTTCCTGCCCTGACGATCCTAGCGAGAGTGGGGCCTGACTGGGCGTTCTGTACAGCATGCTCATACTCGACATGCGTCACAGTGACTACTATTTATGTTCCTTCCATGTGTATTATTAGGTATCTACTGGATCATGAACATCTTGTATGCTACATGCTAGTGCATGTTAGTAGGGGACAGTTATTCTAGTGCACGTGCTTTCAAGTAGGCGTGTACATTTGTCATTTAGCATTTCACTGTCATACCTTTAGCCTGCTTCTATTCTACATTATTAGAGGCTTAATATTAACGTAGTTTCTTGAGTATTGCATTTCTTTAGTAATAACGTAACCTATAAATGTCTGAGGGAGTTTAGCCTCATAGCCTACCCCTGTTGTACACTTTCGCCGAGTTAAGGTACCTCGTTACCGTAGACGATAACTCTGTAGGGCGTTGGTGCTTTTGTTGTCTGGAGCATATAGTATTTGGGACTGGAATCGAGCGTGTCGTTGTCACATAAGCCATTTCTGTCCTACGATCAAGAATCCCGAATATGTATTGCCGATCCAGCCGTAACAAAATGGCGACCTTGCACAAGATTCAGTAGTATCCTATCACATGTTTTTTGGAGAACTATTCTATGCTACCTAGTAGAGCTGGCTAGAATTTTCTTGCATATTGGAGGAATTTTTATTGTGTCATTATTGTATTGGTGGACTTGCAGATTGTTTCGTTGGGGGTGTCTAGAGTAGAGTCATTCAAGCATCTTTAACATTTTGTGAGTCGAGACTGCAATTAGTAATAAGCACTTTTTTTTTTTTATGAACAGCAATTGTATAACCAGCACTATGTCTAATGACTCATCATTTACGGGGGAGGATAACACGGTACAGCCTAGTAACCAGCAAGTACAACAGATGTTTAGGGAGGGGAGTGTTATAAGTGGAGAGAGGGATGCCCGGGCATTTTTGCAGACACCTTTGACCGAACAGCGCCTGCAGGCTATTGATTGTTGCGGTCTTCGCTGTTTAGCCACGGTTTTGGGGCGGGACTGTCCTGACAGTTGGCCCAAGAAGAATTTGGTGGCATGTTTGTTGGGTGATGGCGATGGGGCGGTGGGTGGAGTGGGGTCTTGGGGGGTTCCCTCCAAGCCTCCATTCCACTCTACCCCTGAGCTGGGCCCTCAGCCAGCGAGTCTTAGCACGATGCAGCAGGAGGGTTCTCAAGGGCAAGCTGGCTTACCCGTAAACACGTCTCGGTGTGGATCCCCCATTTTGTGCTCTCCCCCCCCAGGCCTGTCTCCTGAGATGTTATTTCAGCTAGAACTAGCTAAGTTTAAGCTGCAGGAGACTCAGATACAACAGGCTAGTATAGAACGGATTAAGCTGCAGGAGACTCAGATACAACAGGCTAGTATAGAACGCATAGAGGTTGCTAGAATCCAAGCCAATCAGGATGCAACCAGGTACCAGGCTGAAATGGATGTCGAGAAGTCTAGAGTAGAGACCACGGGGCGTCATCTCGGTGGTGGGCACCGGGTTACAGACTCACTTTCGCATTTAATTAAGTTAGTACCCGCATTTGATGAGACAGCAGTGACTGAGTTTTTTGCTCGTTTCGAAAAGAAGTGTCGTGAGTATGACTGGCCGGAGGTTAAATGGGCAGCATTAGTTTCATCACGTCTAGTGGGTAAGGGGTTGAAAGCCTACGATGCACTGTCACTGGACGAGAGTGTAGTGTATGGACTGGTGAAGGAGGCTGTGCTCCGGGCCTACGAACTGCAACCCGAAACTTATAGATTGAAGTTCCGTGGCGTGAATAAGAAGAGCGACGTCAGTTTTATGGAGCACGCACGGGACTTAACAGATGCATGTAATAACTGGTTTTGGTCCGAGCACGCAGAGTCGGCTGAGGAAATTAAGCAACTTTTCTATCTGGAACAGTTTTACAAATGTACTGGAACCGATCTAACGCTGAACATTAAGGAAAAATGTCCCAAGACAGTAGAGGAGGCTGCCAAGATGGCAGACTTCAGATTATCATTGATTCGTGGTTGCGGTGCCGCTCAGAGGGCTGAGTCAGGGCAGAAGGGGCGCTATACCCCACCCACCAGAGTTTTCGATAATAACAAATCCTATGACACACATAACCACACTAAATGCATTGCACCTAATAACACCTACAAACACAAGCCTCTCCCGTTTACTAAAGGTCAGGCCCCTTCTTCGCCCGCACAAGGGAAGAAGCCCATTGGGGATGTGAAATGTTACAAATGTCAGAAGCTAGGCCATTATTCACGTGAGTGCCCTAGTAACACTCCCGCTAAGCCGGTGTCATTGGTTCACAGTATCGGTGTGTCTCTGAAGGCTGCAGCAACTGCCCGGGGTAGGTTGTCAGCAGCTGAGGCACACGCGGTAAAGAAGCGTACGGAAGGCTCGACACCTGTCTGGGACACTTTCTGTAGCCATCGGGGGCACGGGTTTGTGAGCTGGGGGAGTGAACTACGGAGGGTTGACTTGCTGAGGGATACGGGGGCTTCGCAAACTTTGTTGAGGAACTTCACAGGGAAACCGATAAATGCGGCCAGAGTTGTTGTGGTGCAGGGTATAAATGCTACGAGGTCATACCCACTTGTGAGGTTGGAGTTGAGAGTGGGAGAGGTGTGCAGGGAGCTGGATGTAGGGATCGTTGAGTGTTTGCCAGTTGAGGGCGTCGACCTTCTTCTCGGCAACGACTTTGCGGTGCCCACTTCCGGGACTCCACCCTTAGTCGTTGCCGAGAGGGCGGCCGACGTGGATGGTGAGAATCGGGAATGGGTTGGGAGGTGCCAACAGGATGAGATGGCCTGTGTGGTAACCCGATCTCGCTCTGCGGCTCCTGCACAGCCTAGCACTCAACCTCGGGGACAGTGGAGGAAGGATCAGGAGAAGGTTGCTAAGGGCAGGAAAAGGGACATTGATTCTGCTGCACTTCTCGGTGATTCGGTACTTGGACCTATAATAAACACGGGAGTTGACTCTGGCCCAGATATGGTGTGTAACAAGGCAGAGTTGGGTAAGACTTCGCGTGAGGCAAGAGCTGTAGCGAGAGCCACTAAGGCAGTAGAGCCTACTAGCCGGGGTAATGTCTTATTACAAAACCATCTTGATGCATTGACGCCCAGGGACATTAGTGAGCAGCAGCTGCAAGACGCTAGCCTAGCTCGTTATAGCAATGGTGCCATAGAGTTGGAGGAAGATGGGGATGCGAAGCCGGGAGATTTCTTTAGGCTCAACAGGATATTGTACCGCAGATTTCTAGACCCCAAATCGAAGTGGGAGGGCGGTGCGAGGGTAGTAGACCAGGTGGTTGTTCCAAATAAGTATAGAGAGTCCTTATTGTGTCTGGCGCATGATGTGCCGGTGGCGGGTCATTTGGGGGTAACAAAAACATTGGCGGCATTGGGCAGGTTTTTCTGGTGGCCTGGGGTCAAGGCTGATGTCTGTGCATGGGTGGCTGGGTGTGCGACCTGCCAGACAACGGGGAAGCCTAACCAGACCATCCCGAAGGCACCTTTGTTTCCCATACCTGTCACCGGGCCTCCGTTCAGCAAAGTTGTAGTAGATTTGGTTGGCCCTTTCCCGCCTACTAGTAGTGGCAATAAATTCCTGTTGACAATCATGGATGTGGCTACGAGATACCCGGACGCATACCCCATGAGAAACGGCTCGGCAAAGGCAGTTGTTAAAAACTTATTATTGTTCTGTTCCCGTTATGGATTTCCACGTGAGGTGCAGTCAGACCAGGGGAGCAATTTTACATCCAAATTGTTCAAGCAAACCCTTCAGTTGCACGGTATATGTTCTGTAGTGTCGTCAGCCTACCATCCCGAGAGTCAGGGAGTCTTGGAGCGGTGGCACTCGACCCTGAAGAGTATGCTACGCTGTTACTGTGCAGAACATGACACTGATTGGGATTTGGGTCTGCCGTATGTTCTGTTCGCTGCACGTGAAGTCCCAGGAGAGAGCCTGGGGTTCAGTCCAAATCAACTAGTCTTTGGCCATAATGTGAGAGGACCTTTAAGTATGGTGAAAGAGATCTGGGAGGGCGAAGAGAAGCCGGGGTCTGTACTTAAATATATCCTTGAGAGCCGGGAGAGACTTATAGGTTGCATGGCAGCGGCAGGTAATAACTTGGTTAATGCACAGGCGGTCATGAAGCACCAGTATGACGCCAAGGTGAAGCTTCGGGAGTTTTCGGTGGGTCAGGAGGTAATGTTGCTTTTACCTTTGCCTGGACACCCCCTTTCTGCCAAGTTTATTGGGCCGTATGTGGTGGCTAAGAAACTGTCCGACCTTGATTATCTCGTTGCAACACCTGACCGTAGAAAAAAACATCAGTTATGTCATGTTAACCTCATGAAAGAGTATGTGAGACGCCCCTCAGAGCCTCTCACTGTCCCTGTGCTGGCCTGCAGCGGCCAGGGTGGAGAAGGAGGTGGGGACAGTCATGCTGCTGAGGAGGATAGCTGGGACTGTGTCATTTCCGCGGAACAGTGGGCGGGGAATACTGAACAAGAGGCTAGGCAAGCTGTAAGTCACCTGCCTGAGCACCAGGGTGCTGCTGTCCTAGGCCTGTTCAGGTCATACCCCTCTGTTTTCGCCGAACACCCAGGTCTCACTACTCAGGTAACGCACGACGTGGACGTCGGTGATAATGTGCCCTTCAAGTCAGTGCCCTACCGTGTGCCCCCGGTAAAGTTGCCAGCTTTACGGGAGGAGTTAAAGTACATGGTTGAGAGAGGGAT
>JBAKBP010019928.1:0-43618 GCA_037953745.1 Lithodes maja
CCCCCAGCTCACAAACCCGTGTCCCCGATGGCTACAGAAAGTGTCCCGGACAGGTGTCGAGCCTTCCGTACGCTTCTTTACCGCGTGTGCCTCAGCTGCTGACAACCTACCCCGGGCAGTTGCTGCAGCCTTCAGAGACACACCGATACTGTGAACCAATGACACCGGCTTAGCGGGAGTGTTACTAGGGCACTCACGTGAATAATGGCCTAGCTTCTGACATTTGTAACATTTCACATCCCCAATGGGCTTCTTCCCTTGTGCGGGCGAAGAAGGGGCCTGACCTTTAGTAAACGGGAGAGGCTTGTGTTTGTAGGTGTTATTAGGTGCAATGCATTTAGTGTGGTTATGTGTGTCATAGGATTTGTTATTATCAAAAACTCTGGTGGGTGGGGTATAGCGCCCCTTCTGCCCTGACTCAGCCCTCTGAGCGGCACCGCAACCACGAATCAATGATAATCTGAGGTCTGCCATCTTGGCAGCCTCCTCTACTGTCTTGGGACATTTTTCCTTAATGTTCAGCGTTAGATCGGTTCCAGTACATTTGTAAAACTGTTCCAGATAGAAAAGTTGCTTAATTTCCTCAGCCGACTCTGCGTGCTCGGACCGAAACCAGTTATTACCTGCATCTGTTAAGTCCCGTGCGTGCTCCATAAAACTGACGTCGCTCTTCTTATTCACGCCACGGAACTTCAATCTATAAGTTTCGGGTTGCAGTTCGTAGGCCCGGAGCACAGCCTCCTTCACCAGTCCATACACTACACTCTCGTCCAGTGACAGTGCATCGTAGGCTTTCAACCCCTTACCCACTAGACGTGATGAAACTAATGCTGCCCATTTAACCTCCGGCCAGTCATACTCACGACACTTCTTTTCGAAACGAGCAAAAAACTCAGTCACTGCTGTCTCATCAAATGCGGGTACTAACTTAATTAAATGCGAAAGTGAGTCTGTAACCCGGTGCCCACCACCGAGATGACGCCCCGTGGTCTCTACTCTAGACTTCTCGACATCCATTTCAGCCTGGTACCTGGTTGCATCCTGATTGGCTTGGATTCTAGCAACCTCTATGCGTTCTATACTAGCCTGTTGTATCTGAGTCTCCTGCAGCTTAATCCGTTCTATACTAGCCTGTTGTATCTGAGTCTCCTGCAGCTTAAACTTAGCTAGTTCTAGCTGAAATAACATCTCAGGAGACAGGCCTGGGGGGGGAGAGCACAAAATGGGGGATCCACACCGAGACGTGTTTACGGGTAAGCCAGCTTGCCCTTGAGAACCCTCCTGCTGCATCGTGCTAAGACTCGCTGGCTGAGGGCCCAGCTCAGGGGTAGAGTGGAATGGAGGCTTGGAGGGAACCCCCCAAGACCCCACTCCACCCACCGCCCCATCGCCATCACCCAACAAACATGCCACCAAATTCTTCTTGGGCCAACTGTCAGGACAGTCCCGCCCCAAAACCGTGGCTAAACAGCGAAGACCGTAACAATCAATAGCCTGCAGGCGCTGTTCGGTCAAAGGTGTCTGCAAAAATGCCCGGGCATCCCTCTCTCCACTTATAACACTCCCCTCCCTAAATATCTGTTGTACTTGCTGGTCACTAGGCTGTACCGTGTTATCCTCCCCCGTAAATGATGAGTCATTAGACATAGTGCTGGTTATACAATTGCTGTTCATAAAAAAAAAAAGTGCTTATTACTAATTGCAGTCTCGACTCACAAAATGTTAAAGATGCTTGAATGACTCTACTCTAGACACCCCTAACGAAACAATCTGCAAGTCCACCAATACAATAATGACACAATAAAAATTCCTCCAATATGCAAGAAAATTCTAGCCAGCTCTACTAGGTAGCATAGAATAGTTCTCCAAAAAACATGTGATAGGATACTACTGAATCTTGTGCAAGGTCGCCATTTTGTTACGGCTGGATCGGCAATACATATTCGGGATTCTTGATCGTAGGACAGAAATGGCTTATGTGACAACGACACGCTCGATTCCAGTCCCAAATACTATATGCTCCAGACAACAAAAGCACCAACGCCCTACAGAGTTATCGTCTATGGTAACGAGGTACCTTAACTCGGCGAAAGTGTACAACAGGGGTAGGCTATGAGGCTAAACTCCCTCAGACATTTATAGGTTACGTTATTACTAAAGAAATGCAATACTCAAGAAACTACGTTAATATTAAGCCTCTAATAATGTAGAATAAAAGCAGGCTAAAGGTATGACAGTGAAATGCTAAATGACAAATGTACACGCCTACTTGAAAGCGCGTGCACTAGAATAACTGTCCCCTACTAACATGCACTAGCATGTAGCATACAAGATGTTCATGATCCAGTAGATACCTAATAATACACATGGAAGGAACATAAATAGTAGTCACTTATTATAAGAATGAATCTATACTTGGAATAACTAAAAGGTTGCAGGCAACAGTACTGCGCCGGTAGCCTACTACCGCATAGGCTACTTCGCTTCTCTCACTCTGTCTCCCCTCTGAGTCCGTATGCGCCCTACGCAACAGAACTCCGGACACAGCAGCAAAACGACAGTGCAGTTAATTGATACATGAAAGTATTAATAGTGTTGTCTTGTGTGTGAGTAATGTGTATTGTAAAGTGTTACATACATAAACTTAAAGAGAGCTGCAATGCATAGTAAAATAAAGATATCACCCACTCATCATCCCCATGTGTTCTAGCTAGCAGGCCAAGTCACAGGAACAACGAGTCCCAGCACCGAAAGCAAGAACCCAGGAAAAGACTGCAGAGAACACAAGGACAGATAAATTACGTTACTCTACTATACCGGCACTACGAGCGAGCTGTAGTCTCTGGTACTGCACTCGCTCCTGGCTCGGTAGGCAAATCAAGGCTAAGTCCTCGCCCCTCTACAGACAACTCCTGGGCATGGTCGGGCTCTTACACATGGCACTAGTCTAGTCACAAATTGGATGATGAGCTGGGCATATAACTCGTGAACATGTAGAACGTTCACCAACTATCCTCATCAAGAAGATCGCTGTTCACATTAACCCCTTAAATCTAATACATGTAAATATATGCTTGTCCTAAGAGTAATACAAGAGGTGAGTGCTGAAACTCCTTTAGGACCTCAAGGGAAGGTTATGCATTTAAATAGAGAGAAGAATGAAATGAGAGTAATGTCGTCAGAGAGAAAGAGTGCAACCGTGAGAAATTGGGAGAGAGGGCAAGGGATGTTAGAATCTCAAAGGTTCTAGGCAACCTGATCATGGAACACACAGCGAGCCTCCAGGCAATGTGCAGTACGACAACATGGGCAACCCAGGCAGCATAGGCAGGCGGCAATGGACTACCAACCCTGTCGCACCTAGCTATAAGCGCAAGGCTGCCAACCGGTCCATACGTCTGGCAACCACCACTCCGGCAGCGTGGCGCGTTGCTACCCTCTCGCTCTGAAAACTAACTCACTCTCTCTCTCTGAACTCCCATTGTCTTATCTATCAACTTCTCTATTGATACTACATATTAAATGGAAGGTCTCGACATGGCTTAAAACAAAACCCACCACTGGTTAGCACATGACGAGACCTTTGCAGAGATACAAAGAACATAGTTATACGTTGTCACACTCAATATAAGCAGCCAGCACGGTACAGCGGTACAGCGGTACCACACAGTGGCGGTACAGTGGAGTACCAAGGAGTACAATCAGGTTGCGTTGCCACGCACTGGGTGCGTCACAACATACATTCTTTATATTGGATACTGCTATATTACATACATTCTTTATATTGGATACTGCTATATTACATACATTTTTTATATTGGATACTGCTATATTACATACATTCTTTATATTGGATACTGCTATATTACATACATTCTTTATATTGGATACTGCTATATTACATACATTCTTTATATTGGATACTGCTATATTACATACATTCTTTATATTGGATACTGCTATATTACATACATTCTTTATATTGGATACTGCTATATTACATACATTCTTTATATTGGATACTGCTATATTACATACATTCTTTATATTGGATACTGCTATATTACATACATTCTTTATATTGGATACTGCTATATTACATACATTCTTTATATTGGATACTGCTATATTACATACATTCTTTATATTGGATACTGCTATATTACATACATTCTTTATATTGGATACTGCTATATTACATACATTCTTTATATTGGATACTGCTATATTAC
Organism: Lithodes maja; assembly: GCA_037953745.1. Classification (NCBI taxonomy): domain Eukaryota; kingdom Metazoa; phylum Arthropoda; class Malacostraca; order Decapoda; family Lithodidae; genus Lithodes; species Lithodes maja. The sequence continues at coordinate 4,233 of JBAKBP010019928.1, forward strand.
ATACATTCTTTATATTGGATACTGCTATATTACATACATTTTTTATATTGGATACTGCTATATTACATACATTCTTTATATTGGATACTGCTATATTACATACATTCTTTATATTGGATACTGCTATATTACATACATTCTTTATATTGGATACTGCTATATTACATACATTCTTTATATTGGATACTGCTATATTACATACATTCTTTATATTGGATACTGCTATATTACATACATTCTTTATATTGGATACTGCTATATTACATACATTCTTTATATTGGATACTGCTATATTACATACATTCTTTATATTGGATACTGCTATATTACATACATTCTTTATATTGGATACTGCTATATTACATACATTCTTTATATTGGATACTGCTATATTACATACATTCTTTATATTGGATACTGCTATATTACATACATTCTTTATATTGGATACTGCTATATTACATACATTCTTTATATTGGATACTGCTATATTACATACATTCTTTATATTGGATACTGCTATATTACATACATTCTTTATATTGGATACTGCTATATTACATACATTCTTTATATTGGATACTGCTATATTACATACATTCTTTATATTGGATACTGCTATATTACATACATTCTTTATATTGGATACTGCTATATTACATACATTCTTTATATTGGATACTGCTATATTACATACATTCTTTATATTGGATACTGCTATATTACATACATTCTTTATATTGGATACTGCTATATTACATACATTCTTTATATTGGATACTGCTATATTACATACATTCTTTATATTGGATACTGCTATATTACATACATTCTTTATATTGGATACTGCTATATTACATACATTCTTTATATTGGATACTGCTATATTACATACATTCTTTATATTGGATACTGCTATATTATTACATACATTCTTTATATTGGATACTGCTATATTACATACATTCTTTATATTGGATACTGCTATATTACATACATTCTTTATATTGGATACTGCTATATTACATACATTCTTTATATTGGATACTGCTATATTACATACATTCTTTATATTGGATACTGCTATATTACATACATTCTTTATATTGGATACTGCTATATTACATACATTCTTTATATTGGATACTGCTATATTACATACATTCTTTATATTGGATACTGCTATATTACATACATTCTTTATATTGGATACTGCTATATTACATACATTCTTTATATTGGATACTGCTATATTACATACATTCTTTATATTGGATACTGCTATATTACATACATTCTTTATATTGGATACTGCTATATTACATACATTCTTTATATTGGATACTGCTATATTACATACATTCTTTATATTGGATACTGCTATATTACATACATTCTTTATATTGGATACTGCTATATTTCATACATTCTTTATATTGGATACTGCTATATTACATACATTCTTTATATTGGATACTGCTATATTACATACATTCTTTATATTGGATACTGCTATATTACATACATTCTTTATATTGGATACTGCTATATTACATACATTCTTTATATTGGATACTGCTATATTACATACATTCTTTATATTGGATACTGCTATATTACATACATTCTTTATATTGGATACTGCTATATTACATACATTCTTTATATTGGATACTGCTATATTACATACATTCTTTATATTGGATACTGCTATATTACATACATTCTTTATATTGGATACTGCTATATTACATACATTCTTTATATTGGATACTGCTATATTACATGCATTCTTTATATTGGATACTGCTATATTACATGCATTCTTTATATTGGATACTGCTATATTACATACATTCTTTATATTGGATAGTGCTATATTACATACATTCTTTATATTGGATACTGCTATATTACATACATTCTTTATATTGGATACTGCTATATTACATACATTCTTTATATTGGATACTGCTATATTACATACATTCTTTATATTGGATACTGCTATATTACATACATGTTTTATATTGGATACTGCTATATTACATACATTCTTTATATTGGATACTGCTATATTACATACATTCTTTATATTGGATACTGCTATATTACATACATTCTTTATATTGGATACTGCTATATTACATACATTCTTTATATTGGATACTGCTATATTACATACATTCTTTATATTGGATACTGCTATATTACATACATTCTTTATATTGGATACTGCTATATTACATACATTCTTTATATTGGATACTGCTATATTACATACATTCTTTATATTGGATACTGCTATATTACATACATTCTTTATATTGGATACTGCTATATTACATACATTCTTTATATTGGATACTGCTATATTACATACATTCTTTATATTGGATACTGCTATATTACATACATTCTTTATATTGGATACTGCTATATTACATACATTCTTTATATTGGATACTGCTATATTACATACATTCTTTATATTGGATACTGCTATATTACATACATTCTTTATATTGGATACTGCTATATTACATACATTCTTTATATTGGATACTGCTATATTACATACATTCTTTATATTGGATACTGCTATATTACATACATTCTTTATATTGGATACTGCTATATTACATACATTCTTTATATTGGATACTGCTATATTACATACATTCTGATACTGCTATATTACATACATTCTTTATATTGGGATACTGCTATATTACATACATTCTTTATATTGGATACTGCTATATTACCATACATTCTTTATTTATTGGATACTGCTATAATTACATACATTCTTTATATTGGATACTGCTAATATTACATAACATTCTTTATATTGGATACTGCTATATTACATACATTCTTTATATTGGATACTGCTATATTACATACATTCTTTATATTGGATACTGCTATATTACATACATTCTTTATATTGGATACTGCTATATTACATACATTCTTTATATTGGATACTGCTATATTACATACATTCTTTATATTGGGATACTGCTATATTACATACATTCTTTATATTGGATACTGCTATATTACATACATTCTTTATATTGGATACTGCTATATTACTTACATTCTTTATATTGGATACTGCTATATTACATACATTCTTTATATTGGATACTGCTATATTACATACATTCTTTATATTGGATACTGCTATATTACATACATTCTTTATATTGGATACTGCTATATTACATACATTCTTTATATTGGATACTGCTATATTACATACATTCTTTATATTGGATACTGCTATATTACATACATTCTTTATATTGGATACTGCTATATTACATACATTCTTTATATTGGATACTGCTATATTACATACATTCCTTATATTGGATACTGCTATATTACATACATTCTTTATATTGGATACTGCTATATTACATACATTCTTTATATTGGATACTGCTATATTACATACATTCTTTATATTGGATGCTGCTATATTACATACATTCTTTATATTGGATACTGCTATATTACATACATTCTTTATATTGGATACTGCTATATTACATACATTCTTTATATTGGATACTGCTATATTACATACATTCTTTATATTGGATACTGCTATATTATTACATACATTCTTTATATTGGATACTGCTATATTACATACATTCTTTATATTGGATACTGCTATATTACATACATTCTTTATATTGGATACTGCTATATTACATACATTCTTTATATTGGATACTGCTATATTATTACATACATTCTTTATATTGGATACTGCTATATTACATTCATTCTTTATATTGGATACTGCTATATTACATACATTCTTTATATTGGATACTGCTATATTACATACTTTCTTTATATTGGATACTGCTATATTACTGCCTAACTGATCCACATACCTCGATAGAAGACCACCTGCCATCAATATTTTGCCCAGTAAAAACTGTCTTAATTAGTATTTACTGGCTGGAATGCTTAAGGCAGGTGTAAACTCTTAACTCTAATGGAAGTACTTAACTTTGAATAGAAACGCAGAGGACAACATATGGATTTTAAGGGCCTTTCATACTACGATACCAACCCTCGTTATTAAATGTGGAGGAGTGAGAGCTGCGTAATCTACTGTATCTATGGGTGTCTTAAACTGCTAAAGGGAGAGGTATTGGAGTGAGTAGTCGAATTTGGTTTTCACACATTTATTGTAATTACGGTGATTGAAGATATAGGGCATAAGAGTCCCAACATGACACAACAATAAATATCAGGTAGTTTATTTACCTGGGGTTCACCTTAAGGAGGTTACCCTTAAATAGATCAAGTGGTAGCAATTAGGTATTCACTTTATTTTATATACCTGTACAAATCAGAACTAGGACAATAATATATAATATCAATTCTGTACACCAATTTCTTCAAGCAGAATCCCCTACTCTCCTTATTTTGACAGAGACTCAAGTAACATCCACATCTGACACGTCCAGATTTAATTTTCCAGGTTATCAACTGCTCCAAAATTTCAGACCTAAAGGAGGTGTATGTTGCTTCGCAAAATCTGAAATTGCCCTGGAGGAGGTTACTAGTTTCAATTGTCCCTATTTGATTATTCTATATACAAATTAATTTCTGCTGGTAAATTTAAATACATATGTTGCATCTACCGTTCCCCAAATACTCCTCCAGAGCAAAGTCTTTTTGATTCTCTGTCCTCACAACTCAGTGTCCTCAACTTAAATGCTTCTTCTGAAATCACTGTGTTGGGTGATTTTAATGTCCATAATGTTGAATGGCTCACTCATTCAGCCAGGACTGATGATGCTGGTCTTGAATGTGAGCTATTTGCAGACTCATGTAATCTCACTCAACTAGTCAACCAACCCACCCGTGTACCAGATAATCCTAATCATAATTCCCACCTACTGGACTTATTTTTAACAACCAATTCAGAAAATTATGATGTTACAGTGAGGTCCCCGCTTGGATCTTCTGATCACTGTCTGATACAGGCCACCTGTCTATCACCTACCACACCTTCCCACTCTGAACCTGTTTTGGTGACTAAATGGCATTACGATAGGGCAGACTGGGAGGGTCTTCAAGGTTTCTTTATTGATATTCCCTGGACCTCTTTCTTTTCTAATGATGCACACTCCACCTTGAGCCACATACAAGATTTTGTAAAAATTGGAATGGAAACTTTTATTCCTCATCAAAAGTACATTAAAAGATCTAATTCACCTAAATGGTTTGACCATAATTGTGCTAGAGTAACTGAACAAAAAGCAATAGCCTACAATGCATACACAAGATAAAAAACACATGAAGCCTTTAATTACTTTAGAAACATCAGAAATCATGCCAAAACTGTATTAAACCTAACTAAACCAAACTTTCTCCACAAGCAGGCAAATAAACTTCTAAATAATACAAATGATAGCAAACTATTTTGGTCTACTCTTAACTCATTCAAATCCAACTTCACAACTGCTTCATCCATTCCACCATTAAAATCTCCGACTGGCAATCTTGTAAGTGACCCACGGGGTAAAGCTAACCTTCTTGCGGATATTTTCTCCACCAACTCAACCTTAGATGAAATAAATCAAGATGTCCCTGTACTTAATTTTAATTCGCCTGAAATTCCCTCACTTAAGATCCACACCAGACATGTCGAAACTATTTTGCAGAATCTCTCAGTAGATAAGGCTCCTGGTCCAGATGAAATTCCTCCAATAGTACTTAAGAATTGCTCCTTGGTGCTCGCTCCTGTATTGGCAAAATTTTTCCGTCTATGTACTCATACCTCATGCTTTCCAGTACCCTGGAAAGAAGCAAACATCCATCCAGTTCCTAAAAAAGGTGCCTCTTCAGATCCATCAAACTACAGACCAATAGCTATAACTTCCACTATTGGTAAAGTCTTTGAAATTATATTAAATAATCACATAATTAAGCATCTTGAGAATACTAAATTAACCCGGGAACTGCTGGAAGACTCTTAAGAGTTCCCCCGGCGGACTGCGGGAAGACTCTAAAGAGTCAGAGAGAAAAAAAATCAACTTTAAACATCGAAAAAAAAAAAAAAAAAAATTGCCCCTGGGCCATACAAAATATCACTCCTCTACCTCCCCTCCTTCTCCACTTTCCTCCCCTCCTTCAGTTATCACCTATTTTCCCTGTTATTCCCTTATTCTGAGGTATATTTTCATGCTAACATTAGCGAGTTGCAAGCAGGGCATTGGCATCACTGTTAGCAAGCGAGTGCAAGAGAGAGAGAGAGAGTATCGATCAACTGTGTCTCAGTGGCCTTGGGGGAAATTGGCGGGAAAACAGGTTGCCTCACCCATACATTATACAACTCGCGGCCTGTATCTCCGATTTTGACCATCCAAACGCTGTTTTCACTCGTTTTATTGTTGTTTCAGGTTAATACCTTTATAATCAACCCATAATAGGCGCGTATGGATAAGTATTAATGCTATTTATGGTAAAATGAATATTTTAGTGATGGAAACAGCTCAAATACGTCAGCACAGGCGGACGTTTCTAATTACCCCCATGCGCACTTGTTAGGTTAATCAGTGATAGGCAATATGGTTTTAGACGATGTCGATCAACTGCAGACATTCTTTGCCTTCTTACGCATCAAATCAACCAAGCTACAGACCAACATGGTGAAACACATACAATAGCACTGGATAATTATATCAAAGGCATTTGATAGAGTCTGGCATCAATCCTTATTGTCGAAGATGTCACACTACGGCCTTGCATCATTAGTTCCACTAATTTCTTCTTATCTTCATAACAGAAAAATATGTGTAATGGTAGATGGCCTTTATTCTCAATTTCACTCAATAAATGCTGGTGTTCCCCAGGGATCAGTTTTGGCCCCAACTCTGTTCCTCATTCATATCAATGATCTCATATTATCTACCACTCATAATCCAATACATTCCTATGCAGATGATTCAACACTCCACAGTTCCTTCACATTTACCAATTCTTTCACCCAACCCGATCTTATAAATTCAAAAATAAGCACTGCAATTTCTCTGAACCAGGACCTTTCTAGAATTGAAGAATGGGGACACAAGAATCTAGTTTCCTTTAATGCACAGAAAACCAAGTACATTCAGTTTTCTAACCGACAGAATCTCACTGACTCCCATATATTTTTTAATAATGTAAATATTCCCACTTCCCCTAGTATTGACATTCTCGGTGTAACATTAACTACTAACTTGAGCTGGACACATTATGTTAGAAGCATTGCTAAGAATGCCTCTAAAAAACTGGGACTCCTGTACAGAGTTCGAGAATTCTTCACTGACGAGCAGTTGGCCGTAATATATAAAAGTCATGTGCGTTCCCAGATGGATTACTGTTCACCTCTGTGGAGTGGAAGTGGAGTGGTTGCATTGAGGCAGTTGGACAAAATTCAAAATAAAGCTATTAGATTAATCAATAACCCTGCAATCACACAGGACCTTCCTACATTATCCATACGAAGAAACGTTGCATCCCTTGCATTATTCTACAGATATTTTCACAGCAATTGTTTCGAGGAACTTGCTTCAATTGTGCCGCCTCTCCACATCTTTCCCCGTAGAACTAGGGCAGCTGAGAGCGCCCATGAATTTACACTTTCTCCTCCACAATGCAGAACTTCTGCTTATCAAAATTCATTTATCCCTAGAACTACTACTCTTTGGAATTCACTTCCCTCGAATTGCTTTCCACAAACTTACAATCTACAAATGTTTAAATCCAGTTGTTACAAACATTTTATGAATGGAGGATGCCTTTAGGCACATGGACCTTTTTGTTTTATCTGTGTTTTTCCTTCCTCCGTTCATTGTCTTTAAAAAAAAATATATATATATATATACATCACATACATAGAATTAGACGAAGAAGATATATGTTAAATAATCAAGAATGAACTTGTGTGAGGTTAGAACGAATGGGGATTTCTAGCTGGCTTCGAAGAAGATACAAGGTAAGGCAGAGTTTAGCTATCTTTGAGTAGACAGTGGCTAGATGACTGAGTGGTAATTCTGGCATGTGACAATCTACTCATAAGATGGCGATATTGATTCTGATAGTGTACTGAAGGTTTGACTTAGAATTACGACTAATCGAATGCAAGTTACATTAAGAGAGGTTCTGATAGACAGACCACGGATAATCTCAGCATTGAGGCTGACCGAGATGAGAAAGTCCTTTTACGTCCAACAACGAATGGCTTCGGCAGTGAAACTGACCGAGGGACCAGGAGATATTGAATACTCCTTATTTCTAACACACTGAGACTTGGGTTTTCGGAGCACCTAGGGAGGTCATTGACACTCAGCTCAGGAGGAAGGGTGAGGTGAGATACTTTTCCTAACCTGGTCTGAGTACATGTTCACTTCTTAGGTCTTCCTAAGCCTGGGTTGGCTACATGGAACAAGGGCGCCCTTCCTAGCATAGACATAGGTCCTTGTCGCTCCGGTGATGGGGGGAGGGGGGATAACAATGGTAGGGCCTTCATTATTTGTTTACGTATCCCCTCCCACGTCCACTCTACAGGTGATGCTCCTTCCTGATTGGTGGGGTTGACCTGGCCGTCGGCCAACCCTGGGTCGGCTGGTGGTGGTGACATCACTTCTGTAGATATGGGGCCATGTGACCGCCCGCTGGCTCTCCAACATGTAGTTCCGGCTAGGTGTTGGTGGGGGGTTGGTACACCTGTCCTCGGGGAGACTTTTCTATATTTCCCCCGTTCAGCTTGAGAGAGAACGGTTGAAGGGCGAGCTTCGTTGTTATGCGGCCTCAATGATCAACTATGTCTCTGGTGATTCTGGTGCCGTACGGGGTTGGATTTGGGTTGAGCCTGTCGTCTGTGCCCCTGGCTGTAGGTGTGTGTCCGGTTCTGGTGTGGAGATTGGCTGGGGTCGCCCTGGTATTTACCGAGGTCTGCGGGTGGCTGGTTACCCTGGGCGGCTTAATTTTCCCTCCGTATAACACCACCCCCTCCTGTACAAAAGTCACAACCTCGTGGCTGGAGTAGTAACTTCTTCTCTGAAGCCGTGACGGTGAAGGGCTGCAGGTGTTGGAGGAAGTAATACCATAGGCGGGTGAAGTCGTTATAGGGCCCATCCCTCCTGACGATGGCACGTACTGTGGACTGGCTGGTAGATTTGAGCATCTCCAGTAGTTGATCTGGACGACTCAGGCGGCATTTCTTTCCCTCTACTGAGGTCCACAAAACAAAACTGATCAGCATGTTTTGGACTTCTGAGGCTCCTCTAGGTGTGCTCGGTGTTGTATGGTACAGGTAACTGGTGAACTCTGACCTGTCTGAGGGGTGGGAGACTCTGCCCGAGCGAGTGGTTGTGCTAGTTGTGAGCTTGGAGGTTGTAGTGGGGTTGTGGTGTGGAAGGTGGGAAGGAAAGTGGTTTGAATGGATAGGGTGTTACAAGGTGCATTATGTGACAAAGTTTGAAGGGCATGGATGATAGGGTTAGATAGAGGGGGCTGGTTTTGTGGGTTTTGTGGAGATGTTGTTTGCTTTTGGGGAAGGTTGTGGGTGGGTTGTGAAGTTGTTGGGCTTTGTAATGTGTCCGTTAGTAGTGTGGGATGTCTGTGGTGGGGTGGAGGTGGTAGAGTGATTGAGGGGGCGGGAGTAAGAAGGTAGGAGGTTTTTTGGGTGGGGATGAGAGAGGTTGATCTTGGGTAGTAGGGAGAGTATGTGGGTGGGATTGGTTAGTGGCGTGGGGTGGGTGTTTGAGGTTTGGCGGTTAATGGTGGGTTGTGTGGTGGTGTGCGGGGTCGTGCACCTGGAAGTTTTTGAATGGGGGGAGGTGGAGGGGTTGGGGGTTGTGGTGATGGAGGGTGCCTGGAGAGAGGTGGGGGTTGGGGTGGGAATTGGAATTTATGTGGGTAAGGGGGAAATTGGTCGGGAGGTGTGGGGGGAGGCGTGTGTGGTGCGTATGAGGGAGGGGATGGCGCGGGTAACCCGGCCAGGTTGAATGTGGGTTGTGGGGGTGTTTGTTCTTTTGTTTCGCTAATATGTACCTTTCTAACATGGCAATTCCGAAATATTCTAGTCTCTCCGTGGTAGTTGGTAGTTGATTCGGGATTTTATTTATTTTAAACGGGCAGACGAATTTGGGTTGGAGCTTATTTTGACAGGGTAGATTTGCCACCATGGCGTTGTCGCCAATTTCGAAGGGGTTTCTTGAGTTTTGTTCGTCCTTGGCAAGCTTGCCAACTGATACATTCTCGCTTTTATGTGTGCAACAGTGGGGTGAGCGTCTGCAGTGGCTGAGGGGTGGTGGATTAAGGGGAGATTTCCACTTGAGGGATTTTTTTCTGGACCCCTCTCTCCCTCATGTTTAGCCTCATTGTTTTTGAGATTTTAAGACGTTCGCCCCATCAGTTTGGCGATTTTAAGAACTTTCGCCCCATTGTTGTCAATTTTTATGATTTAGGTACCGATAATTTCCTGGCGAGCGAAAGCGAGCCTTTAATTTGAAAGGAACCAGCCTTGGGCCGGGACATTTTTCTACCGAAAAATGTACAAATATATTTTGAAAGGGGGTCTAGTGGGTGTGATTTTAAGCTTGATGGAAGTCTAGGGAACAAACTAAAAACCTCCCCTTAAGTGGCGAAGGGGGAGTAAGATGGGCGCAACCCCGAATATCCTTTCGTGAGGTGATATGCCGTCATCTTTTGGGGTGGAATTTAACCCCCACTGGATCATTCTCAGTTGGCTAGGCCAGTCTCTTGACTGACTGGCGAGGAGTCTTGTACGAATTTGGTTATTGATGCTCCTGTGACTTCTTTCGCAGACAGCGTTTCCCTTAGGTCAGTAAGGGGACGAATGTGAGATTGAGTAACCCGTCATTTTTGACAGGGCTGCCCAGATTTGGCCAGAGAATTCCGGCGCGTTGTCTTTGTGTAAAGCCTGAGGTAGGCCGAAATTGGGGAAAACATGGTTCAGCATGGCATCGGCTACTGTTTTGGCACTGTGATCTTTGACGGGCATTGCAATAAGGAATCATGAATATGTGTCTACGAATGTGAGGATAAAACGAATGAGTTAAATGCGGGGAGGGGGCCTACTGTGTCAAGGGATAGGAGTTGCCAGGGTAAGGAGGCAGTGATGGTGCCTGACAGGCCTGGGGTTCGTGATGTGTCTTTAGATCACCCGTACAGGCAAGGCAGGATTTTACTATTGTTCTGGCAAGGGGGTTAGGGTGGGGTGTACAGTAGGTAGTTTTTAATGTTTGCAACAGCTTCGTACAGCCCAAATGGATGCCGTTGCCGTCGTGAAGGAGTGTGAACGTTTTCTTTGCCTTCTACTACTGGCTCAACACGATGTGGCCGTCGTGAAGGAGTGTCAACGTTTTCTTTGCCTTCTACTACTGGCTCAACACGATGTGGCCGTCGTGAAGGAGTGTCAACGTTTTCTTTGCCTTCTACTACTGGCTCAACACGATGTGGCCGTCGTGAAGGAGTGTCAACGTTTTCTTTGCCTTCTACTACTGGCTCAACACGATGTGGCCGTCGTGAAGGAGTGTCAACGTTTTCTTTGCCTTCTACTACTGGCTCAACACGATGTGGCCGAAGTCAGTAAAAATTGAATCCCCTATTCGCGTGAGAGTGGAAGCCATTTTTGGCGGTAGCCAGTCGGGTTTGTTCTCTATGTCCAACGTAGAGATGCTGGCTATAGACATGACAGGCGCGGCTGGGGGGGGGGGGAGGGGGGAGACAAGGCGCGGCCTGGGGCAAGGGGGGGACGTGTTTAGGCGAGATAATACATCAGCGTTTGTCTTTAGTTTCCCTGGTCTATAAGTTATCTCGAAATTGAACTCTTCTAATGTCTCCCGCCACCTTATTATTAATGCGTTCATAGTTTGAGACGTCCGGACTCACTGGAAAGCATGGTGGTCTGTAATAATGATGGTGATCTTTTCACCCAATAGGTATGACCGGAAATGTTTCAGTGCCCATACTAGTCCTAAATATTCTCTTTTTGTTGCGGCATAGTTTGATTCTGCTTGGATCAGTGTGCGGCTGGTGCATGCTACAATGTTTTCTTTATTATCTCTGATTTGAGCTAGTACGGCACCGATACCTGTTAAAGATACGTCTGTATACAAGCGGAATGGTTGATTGTAATCTGGGAAAGCTACTACTGGAGCCGAAGTGAGGGCGTCTTTGAGTGTGTTAAATGCATTCAGGCGGGCCTCGGTCCATACTAATCTCTCGTCTTTATGCGTCAACTCATGTAAGTTTTTTTTTTTTTTTTTTTTTTTTTCTATGTGATTGAGGGAGGCAAAAGGCATAACTGCCTATAGCGAGTGCCTCCCCCATAGTTGAAAGAGTGACAGGGCCAAAATCAAGGGACGTTCGAGCCAAAATGCCTGGACACACGGAGTTTGAAGCAATTTAAGTCATAGGAAGAGGGAAAGACTGATTCTGGGAGAGAGTTCCAGAGCTCAGCTGTTGAGTAGAAGAAAGTTTGAGAGTAACGTTTCACTCTTGGGTTGGAGAGTTGCACAGAGTAGGGGTGGGATTGAGTTGCAAGACGGGTACCACGTGCCCTACGTAAAGGAGGTGGTATGCACTGGGATAGCTCTGAGGAACACTGATTATTATAGTAGCGATAGAATAGCGAGAGAGATGCAACATTGCGGCGGAGAGAGAGAGATTGCAGAGAGTTGGTGAGTGGACGGGAGTTAATGATACGAAAGGCCTTCCTTTCAACTTTGTCTAGGAGAGCGGTGTGAGAGGAACCTCCCCACACATGTGAACAATACTCAATACAAGGGCGCACTATGCCCCTGTACAGAGCAAGAAGCTGTGCAGGGGAAAAGAACCCCCTAAGGCGGTTGAGCACACCCAGCTTCTGGGAGGCTGCCTTAGCAAGACTGGTAATATGGTCCTTCCAAATGAGAGCAGAAGAAAAAGAGACACCAAGAATATTGAGAGAAGATGAAGGGTTGATTTTTGTATTGCTGAAGAATAAGGGATAGTCCGCTGGGAGATCCTGACGGGTAGATAGATGGAGAAATTGGGTTTTGGAAGCATTAAAGTTAACAAGGTTTTCTCTGCCCCAATTGGAAATAGTATTTAGATCAGAATTTAAGAGTTCTATGGCTTCATTACGTTTGTCGTTGAGGGATTGCTGGCTGGGGCGTTCTGAAAAACTAATGGAGTAGTGGAAGGTTGAGTCGTCTGCGTATGAATGGATGGGAATTAAGGTACAGTTAAGGAGATCATTTATAAAAATTAGAAAGAGAATAGGAGATAGGACAGAGCCCTGAGGAACAATGGACACGAAGCCTTTTACAAAACGCCTGTAGTAGGAGGCTAAACCAAGAAAAGATCGTACGCTTTTAACTGATTGCGGTGGTTGAATTTCTCGGATCGCAGCAAGTTTGTCCGGATCGGGTGAAATGCCATTTTTTTAGATAATGTAGCCTAAGTATGGAACGGAGTCTCATGCTAGAGTACATTTGGAAGGTTTTAATTTTAACCCGGCTCGTCGTATCCGCAAAAAAACTTCAGTGAGGCGGGTTAATTGCTCTTCCCATGAGTTAGCGAAAACGATGACGTCGTCTAGATACGCTAGGCATGTTTCCCAGGTGAGGCCTTACAAGACGGAATTCATTTATCGGGAAAAAGTAACGGGGCCGTTGCATAGGCCGATAGGTAGTACGTTAAATTCATAATGCGTGCCGCTGTTTGTAGAAAAAAGCAGTTTTCTGTTGGTGGTCAGGACGTACTGGTACCTGCCAATACCCAGCTTGCAAATCGAGGGTAGAAAATATGCTCGCTCCGTGTGAAGAATCGAGAGAGTCGTCTAGGCGTGGCAGGAGGGTAGTGTCTTTAATTGCTACGTCATTCAATTGGGGGTAATTGACGCAGAACCGCAGGGAGACGTCTTTTTTTTTTACTAGTATGACGGGTGAAGACCAAGGGCTGGTGGAGGGGTTTACTAGTCCTGCATCTAACATTTCTCTGACTTGCTTTTCCTCCTCACGGCGTTGAATGGGGTTCTTACGCCGCAGGGACTGCCTGACGGGGGGGGGGGGGGTGCTGTGGTGTGTATGGGGTGGTTGAGGACCTTAGTGTGGCCAATGTCATCGAAGGTTTGTGAAAATATATCCTGAAAGGATAGCAATACCTGTTGCAAGGCTCGTTGATGATGATGGGAGAGATGGGGTGGTATTGACGGTAATACGGGGGTTCCTGGGGGGGCGTGACAGGAAGGGTTCACATCGTCGAATGTTTCCAGCTCTCCTATCAGTAGGCCCTTCGGTAGGCTGATGGGGTGGATGGAAATGTTCGTAATTTTTAGACAGTTTGTTATGCGTCGTTGTAAACCAACTTGCTATAATGTTTATTTTCATAAGTTACTTGTTTAGGATAACTTAGAACATAATCCTGCCCGACAGGAACACAACTAGCATTACTAATAATATTTCTAGATTACTCAATCGCACCTACAAACACAATAAACACACGGAGCAAGGACAATAAGTTTTTATTTCTTAAACACTAGTTACATCATCAGGCACATCTGGATGTTAACTATGGAGTATAAGTCCAATGGCAAATTAAAGGTGACTGGGAAAGAGTTAATTAACTATTACTCTTTCATGAATATATGGTGTCACTTACAAAACATCAAACATGAGACATTATAAAGTATACAAAACAAAACATAAAATATGATGACAATATATATGCGTGTTAGTGTACGCAGAGAGGAATAAATATAAACAAATATGGACAACTGAGATAGTCTACTCAGGTGTACACAGGTAAGTGTGGCTGGGAAAATAAAGGTCGTCTGACCAGGTAAGCGGTCAAAGGTTGCCGCGCGAGAGGTTAGGGTAAAGGTTACTGCGGTCACCTTGAATAAATATATGATTTAGTGCAACGATAAATCAGGCAGACAAGATAGAAAGTTATTATTAATGCTGATGATATGACAATTTAATTTGTAATTTAACTATAATAAAATACTGGGGAATAATCACTCGCACGATATACGAAAAATAATTAGAGTTGTAAATGAGCTATGATCACAGTTAATAAGGAATTCAGATTCACAAGACGCGTAATGAATAAATATAGCTGGAATAGTAGCTATACATACAGTGTGTTTGAATGAATGATCAAACAACTGGAATTAAAGCAATTACACAAAACGAAGTAGCGATTGTTAATAGCCGAAATGAAGGCTGATGGATTATAACATAAAATAAAGACGCAGAACAACGTAACGACTTATAATAGCCAAAATGGAGGCAGATGAAATTTAAAATATAACAAAGACACAGAACGACATAGTGACTTATAATATCCGAAAGTAAAGGCTGGTGATACACAGAGATGTACGATAGGAATTCCCCGATTGACGATAAAATAGTATTTTATTCATATAACGTGGTGGATTAAATTATTCGCAAGAATGATTTATGCTGGTAGACTGCTCGGTTTCTTTACTCCATAGAGGGCGTTGATTTTCGATGATAGACTGTGTTGTTCTTTTTCTGTTCGCGTCTGTGCCCTTTGCTTTGCTCTTTTTCTCTCCTTGATGTTGGCAAGCCTGGCTCTGGTGTGCGTTGTCTCTTCGTGGTTTGTGAGAACATCTAATGGGGTTGCTAACTTGTCTCCTTGCAACCCCGTCATCTCACCATCTTCTTCCAAAAAAAAAATCTCGACCCCGAGACTTGAGTTGGTACGTCCTGGAATTCTTCGTCAGGATGCATGGTTTTAGGCCATGGAGGAAGTGGCACCAAACGATTGTTGAAATATCGTTTGGTGCGTTTGCGTCGTACGTCATGGTGAGCTGGATTGACGCAGGAGATAAGGCAGCCTCGTGAATCAACTGAGCTGGTGATGTGATGATTGTCTTGTTTATTCCGTTGGACACGAAAATGCTGTTTATCTTCATGGTGGACTCGGCAGGATCAGTATTGGAAGGTGTTGGTGGTTCTGCTGCTGTCTGGGAGATGACTGGAGAAACGGTGATACTGGTGGTGTTGTTGACCTCTGCCACCGAGGGGAGGAGTTTGCTGCCCACTAGGTCACTCCCTATTTTAGGTGACGTCGCAGTAGGGATGTGGACAACTTGAGCAGGGTGTGAGGTTGGCATCGTCATGGTAGGTGAGGTGACAGATGGGGCCGGCAGAGCAGGACTGGCTGGATTGACAGGTGTGCCGGGTGACCTCGCAACAGGTAGTGCGGCGACCTGGGTAGGTTGCGAAGGGGCGCCTGTTATGGTAGGTGACCTGACAGGTGTGGTGGTTTTGGTGAGGGGCCGCCTCCTAGTGGTTGGGTTGAAGGTAGGCACCCAACGTTTTGGTTGAGTCACACGTCGGCCAGATCTCCTACATGGAGGATTTGAAAAAAGATTAGGTTAATAATGAGGAAGGTCTTGACTTGGTTGTTTGCATGCGTGAAGGTGAGGTGATGGATGTAGTGCGTGATTTGGATGATTTAGAGGTATTGTGTAAAGAAGTAGAGGGTTGTAGTGAAATGGATGTAGCAGTAGGGTGAGGTGTTATTTTATGGCTAGGGTTAGTTGGCTGAAGAGAATGAATAAGAGGTTCAGGAAGTTTTGAATGAACTTGTGTCATAGGTGAAGCTTTATTTATTGCATTAGAAGGAAGATGAGAAATTATTGGGGTGGTTGGTTGAGTACTGGGTGAAACAACAAAGTTAGGAAGATCTACTTCGGATGAGGTTGTAGAGAGAGGAGTAGAAGGTTGTGGAGGTACCATAGATTTAGTCTGAGTGGGTAGGATAGTTGGAGCAGAAAAAACGCGAATAGGAGGAGGTAGATTACTGGATAGGTTGATACGATATGGGTTAGAGGAAGGAGGAGGAGGAGGAGAGGTAGGAGAAAAGAAAAGTTGTGCCTTTCACAATTTGTACTGGCGGTTGCACAGGTGGTTTTATCATGACTGGAGAAGGAGTGATGGGTGGAATGAAATGTGGTGTCAATGATTCTGTGGAGCCTAAATTTTGGTTATTAATAGCAGGCAATGTGTCATTATCTTTTGGGTCAGCAAGCATAGTGATATTGTCATCAATGGGCTGAAGCCTACGGACATATCTATTTCGGTAGGTGCGTGACTCTCCGTAATAATTTATGGTGACCTGGTAACAGTTTGGTACAGTGAGTATTTCAAAAGGCCCTTTATATCTTGGCTTGAGCTTGGAAGGTACAGGAAGTTGGGCAACCATAACTAGATCGGCGACATGATGAGGACTGATTTTGGGTGTTTCGTCAGGTTGAAGATCCTGTATGTATTGGAGTTGTCGAAGTCAGTTTTTCAGGTGGACTAAGGATTGATCAAAATTTGACGAGGGCTCATATGGAACAGACAGGTGACGTAATGGTAGTAATAGGGGTGGTATCCCAAAAACTCCGTCTTGGCGGGGGCAGGTATTTATCCCCCACTGTACTATTTTGACTTGACTGGGCCAGTCAGTGGTGTTCATTTGTTGTAGGCGAGTCCTGATTCGATTTGCAATGGTGCAGTGGTTTCTTTCATAAATAGAGTTCCCTTGAGGCCAATAAGGGGATGAATGGCTTATCTTGAAACCGCACATCTGAGAAAGATGTGACCACATGTGACCTGTGAACTCAGGGGCATTATCTGAGTGAATAGCTTCAGGTAGGCCAAAATAAGGAAATACGTGCTGTATCATGGCTTCAGCCACGGCTAAGGCAGAGTGTTCTTTTGCTGGACAGGCAATTACGTACTTGGAATACGTGTCCACTAAAGTGATAATATATCTGAAACCTTTTATACATTCCATGGGTCCCATTACATCAACTGCTGGCAATTGCCATGGTTTGGAGGCTACTAACTTTCCTGTAGGTCCGGCGGTGCGGGTACGGTCTTTGCTTAAAGCACAGGCCCGACAAGCTTCTGTGATTTTCTTGGCGGTGATGTATGGAGAAGAAGTCCAGTATACTTGTTGGAAAGTTGATGTTAATTTTCTCTGAGCCAAATGAATGCCATTATGAGACTGCAGGGATTGCATAGCTGGTAAGGCAGAGCTGGGGGTAACTACAATTTTACCCTCTGGAGTGTATAAATTATCTCCTCTTAATTGTAGTTGTGAGAAATGGTGCCAAGGCATCCAATCTGGTTTTTCTTGTTGTTGCAACTGCTGCAGGAGGTGTTGTTGATCTTGGTCTGCAGAATTTTGGTGATGAATGGCTCGAATGGTTTGAGTATCAAATTCTGGATTGGATGTGTTTGCTGTTGACTCACTTGGAAGTATAGATAGAGCATCGACATTTGTATGCAACTTTCCAGGCCTGTAAGCGATTTCAAAGTCGAATTCTTCCAATGATTCGTGCCATCTGACAGTTAGTGCGTTCTTAGTGACAAATTTGCGTAGCCATTGTAGAGCGTGGTGGTCTGTAATGATGGTGACCTTGACACCAGCTAGATACAATTGAAATGTTGTAGAGCCCAAATTATTCCTAAACATTCTCTCTTTGTGACGGGATAGTTTATATCAGCTGGGTTGAGAGTTCGGCTGGCACATGCAGTAATGTGTTCTCTTCCTTCTCTGATTTGACCCAGAACTGCTCCAATATCATACTGTGAAACATCGGTGTAGAGACGGAATGGTTTGGTATAATTAGGAAAAGAAACAACTGGAGAGGCTACTAGTAATTTTTTCAAGGAGTTAAATGCTTGAAGGCGTTGGTTTGTCCATAGAAATAGTTCTTCTTTCTTGGTTAAATCATGGAGAGGTTTGGCAATGGTGGCAAACATTTTCACAAAGCTGTTGGATTATAACATAAAATAAAGACGCAGAAGGATAGCCAAAATGGAGACAGATGAAATATAAAATATAACAAAGACACAGAACGACATAGTGACTTATAATATCCGAAAGTAAAGGCTGGTGATACACAGAGATGTACGATAGGAATTCCCCGATTGACGATAAAATAGTATTTTAATCGTATAACGTGGTGGATCAAACTATTCGCAAGAATTATTATAGATAAAAAGTAGTGAACACAAATTAATATAAACTCGACGGAACGGGTTTTTACTTTTAACACAGAAGAAATTGTATTAGAATTGATTTTATATGAAGATTAGACGGCACACTGTCCGATAATTTAGTTTACTATAAAAGGATAATTTATACTCTCTTCGTACACTTCACTACGGACTTGGACACTCAATAAATAATAACACAACAGAATAAGATCTGCGAGTGTTCATAAATTATTACATGTAGTGTATGGTATATATCGTAGTTAATTATTACATGTAGTGTATGGTATATATCGTAGTGTTCATAAATTATTACATGTAGTGTATGGTATATATCGTAGTGTTCATAAATTATTACATGTAGTGTATGGTATATATCGTAGTTAATTATTACATGTAGTGTATGGTATATATCGTAGTGTTCATAAATTATTACATGTAGTGTATGGTATATATCGTAGTGTTCATAAATTATTACATGTAGTGTATGGTATATATCGTAGTGTTCATAAATTATTACATGTAGTGTATGGTATATATCGTAGTGTTCATAAATTATTACATGTAGTGTATGGTATATATCGTAGTGTTCATAAATTATTACATGTAGTGTATGGTATATATCGTAGTGTTCATAAATTATTACATGTAGTGTATGGTATATATCGTAGTGTTCATAAATTATTACATGTAGTGTATGGTATATATCGTAGTGTTCATAAATTATTACATGTAGTGTATGGTATATATCGTAGTTAATTATTACATGTAGTGTATGGTATATATCGTAGTGTTCATAAATTATTACATGTAGTGTATGGTATATATCGTAGTTAATTATTACATGTAGTGTATGGTATATATCGTAGTGTTCATAAATTATTACATGTAGTGTATGGTATATATCGTAGTGTTCATAAATTATTACATGTAGTGTATGGTATATATCGTAGTGTTCATAAATTATTACATGTAGTGTATGGTATATATCGTAGTTAATTATTACATGTAGTGTATGGTATATATCGTAGTGTTCATAAATTATTACATGTAGTGTATGGTATATATCGTAGTTAATTATTACATGTAGTGTATGGTATATATCGTAGTTAATTATTACATGTAGTGTATGGTATAATATCGTAGTGTTCATAAATTATTACATGTAGTGTATGGTATATATCGTAGTTAATTATTACATGTAGTGTATGGTATAATCGTAGTGTTCATAAATTATTACATGTAGTGTATGGTATATATCGTAGTGTTCATAAATTATTACATGTAGTGTATGGTATATATCGTAGTGTTCATAAATTATTACATGTAGTGTATGGTATATATCGTAGTTAATTATTACATGTAGTGTATGGTATATATCGTAGTGTTCATAAATTATTACATGTAGTTTATGGTATATATCGTAGTTAATTATTACATGTAGTGTATGGTATATATCGTAGTTAATTATTACATGTAGTGTATGGTATATATCGTAGTGTTCATAAATTATTACATGTAGTGTATGGTATATATCGTAGTTAGAAAATATATATTTTATTTTTTATTAATTTCACCACACCACCAAACACCTCCAATGAAATTAATGCAAACATATATGTGATCCACCAGGATTCGAACCCGGGTTATCACACACAGATTTTTAGACACCTTACCCAATTACACCACCAAGACCGTTAAAGGTTTATGCACACGCCTACAACTTATTATCCATTCTCGAATACTGGATATTAATCTAATCATGTTCATATTCCCACCGCACTATGGTAGCCTAATGTTTAAGTGAGAGGAAAGAATATTCATGGGGCACAGATCATATAGACCGGCCTCGCTAAGAAATATCCCTGAACCTACTGATAATCTATTTTTTATTAATTTCACCACAACACCAAACACCTCCAATTATATTAATAAAAGCATACAATAACGTATGGTATGGAGTTTCAAACAGTTAAACCCAGAATATTATATATATATATATATAATTAACCGGCACAGGTGTGGTTTGTTCTCCTAATGCGAGAGAGAGAAATTGGGGCAACGAGAGTCCAGAATAGGCCTCTAAGATAATGTTATATTGAACACTAACATATCTTATATACCTTCACAATAATTCCCAAAACTCAATGAACACAGAGACACTTATGTTAGGGGGTGATGAGGAGAAGTAAGGTCCATGAGAGGGAATCTGGTCAACATAAGACTCGTAGTTCTTCCTTCTGTTTGGCACCAGAGGGAACTGCCACTCTCACACACAACTAGAGAATGTCACTTCTAGTTCCTCTAACACACCGCCCTGCTTCCCGCAAACATGGGTGTATATACTTCCGATCGCCCTGGAACAAGTAGAAGATACTGCCTCTGTTTGTCTACCGATCATATATTTCAGTAAGGTAATATTCAGATGATAATTTGCGTCTTGATTAATTCATTTCGGAATAGTAGGGACATGTGGATTTTGATATTTTAATTATTGTGAAGTTAATAATTGCCTTAAACATATAATTGACATAGGAATACATGGATATTGTTATTCGTTATTTATTAATACTAAACTCATATATTAGAAAGCTTGTATGGTTGCAGGATAATTGTTTTTCATTAATTGTTATTTTCCTCTATTATTCAGGTTGTATGCAAAGTTTTCCTTATTCTCTGTTGATCTGTTATTATTGATATATGTGATTTTATGCACTATATATTTGGTTATTCTGGACACAACTGTTGAAGTAGAACATCGGATCTTGATGAGGAATTAACATAAACTCTTCTTCATTGTAATTCAGATCTGGTTCTTGCGTTGTATACGCCTTTGTCTCGTATCTCGGACCTTGTGATTGGCTCGGACGAGACCCAGGTGATTGGTCTGGAAGAGGTCCTGCAGTTCTAGTAGGTCTCAGTAGATGGCGTTCATTTATGCTGGTAGACTGCTCTGTTTCTTTACACCATAGAGGGCGTTGATTTTCGATGATAAACTGTGTTCTTTCTTTTTCTGTTCGCGTCTGTGCCCTTCGCTTTTCTCTTTGTCTCTCCTTGATGATGGCGAGTCTGGCTCTGGTGTGCGTTGTCTCTTCGTGGTTTGTGAGGACATCTGATGGGGTTGCTAACTTGTCTTCTTGCAACCCCATCATCTCACAGTTCATGGACGTGGACAGTAAAGCGGGGGAGACAAGCAGTGTGGCGAAATGTGAGAGGCAGGGGAAAACAACAGGGGTACATTGATGGGGCGATTAATAGGTACCCAAACTTGATGATGGGGGGGAATTGATATGGCGTCAGACGTGGTGGCCTGGGCAATGAGGTTGGGCTTCGAAATGTAAGCGTCAGTGTTTGCAGTCAATCTATGCATTTAATATTTGTAGTAGGTCTAACCTCAGGTACCCGTCGTAGGTGTCAGCGTGTGCATCTAATACCACAAACTTGTGGTCAACTGAGGGACTGTGAGGTGGCGTAATGGTGACGGGGTAAGATTCTCCTCGTATTTGCAATGGCGTTTTTCCGGCACTGATGAGCATCAATGATGACGGTTGTAATGGGCCAAATTTGTGGCATAATCGCTTGTTAAAGTGCGTGTGCAGGCATGAACGTGCGGCGCCTGTATCCACAAGTAGGCTAACTTGCAATCCGTTGAGCTTTAATTTGTGGTATATGGGTGGTATATGGATTAACGACTGGACCTCCGCAACCTGAAAATGTGTTGGGGGTGTGGCTAAAAATCCAGTTCGTAATCGGCGAGAGGACTGGTGGGCAGTGGTGGGGTTAGGGAGGAGCGGTTGAGGGCCGGTGGGGGGTACTGTGGAGGGATATAGAGGGTGGTAGTGGGGGTCTTGATGGCCCGCCTCGGTCAAGGCCAGTCGTGGGGCGTTTTGTGAGTGGCGGCGGTATGGATGACGGCCACGGAAATGTTTTGACTGATTTTGGTTGAATCGAGGTTGGGGCGGATACGCAGATTGTTGATTTGCAAATTGGTTGGGGGGAGGGTTCGCTTGCGTTCGGTTGTGAGCTCGCCAAGTCCGGACAGGACAGTTATTGGAACAGGGAGGAAATTCATATAAGTTTACGGGAGATCGGCGTGGTGCATATTGGTCGTTCCTCAGTGTCTACTGGGGAACTGGTGTGGGTGAGAACCCGTAAAAGATGGGGTTAACAGGAGCAACATTGTATGGGTGGAAGGTGGGCGTAGCAGACGTAGGTGCGGAAGGCTGAGTTTGGTAGGTGACGTTGTAGGTGTGAAGGGGTGGTGTCTCAGAAGTATGTGCGGAAGGCTGAGCTAGGTGAGTCTGGGGGGTGGAATATTTTTCGACCTGTTGGATATGCATGGGGTTGCAGCTGAGGGCACAAATTTTACTGGGAGTCTCCTGGAAAATTTTCAAGAGTTTACATATAGTGGCAAAATCTGTAGCTGGAGTGGTGGTTTCGTGGACAGTGAAATATTGTTTGACATGACTTGGTACAATTCTGATTAGATTGTCGAATACGACTTCATATGCGTTCGGCGGATGCTGTGGTGTAGGCAGCCTGTGTACATTTGCATAATTTATGCAAGGTGTCATCAAAGTCCCTTGTGAACAAAATGCCATAAAGTTTATCTTGGGCTGGGACGCGGCCCATTGATGGTTGCAAAGTGGTGATGATTAATTGTTTTAGATCCTCCCATTGTGTCTCGGTGGTCATGGTTTAACAAGAATATGTTCGGAATCCTATGTTAGAGAGCAAGATGGAGGTTTAGCTTCGGGATAATTCAGGGTGATGTTAGGCATGACCATTTCTAGGTATGTCGCGATGTCCATACTCCATAGTTTCTGGGCAGAAGGCCGTAATCGAGGGTTTTGGACCTTCCTCTGACGTTTTTAATTATTCTTAATTGACGGGGTAACTAGAGGTTTCCTAATTCGTTTTTACGCGCTGCTTTGCCTCTAGCCTCGCAGACACTGCTGCGATCAATAAGATACCAGCCCTCGTTATTAGATGTGGAGGAGTGAGGGCTGCGTAATCTACTGTATGTATGGGTGTCTTAAACTGCTAAGGAGAGAGGTACTGGAGTGAGTAGTCGATTTAGGTTTTCACGCATTTATTGTAATTACAGTGATTGAAGATATAGGGCATAAGAGTCCCAACATAATGCAAGAATAAATATCAGGCAGTTTATTTACCTGGGGTTCACCTTAAGGAGGTTACCCATAGCAAGATCAAGTGGTAGCAATTAGGTATTCACTTTATTTTATATACCTGTACAAATCAAAACTAGAACAACAATATATACATAACATACATAGAATTAGAAGAAGAAGATATATGTTAAATAATCAGGAATGATGCTCGTGTGTGGTTAGAATGAATAGGGATTTCTAGCTGGACTCGAAGAAGATACAAGGTAAGGCAGAGTTTAGCTATCTTTGAGTAGGCAGTGGCTAGATGACTGAGTGGTCATTCTGGCATGTGGCAATCTACTCATAAGATGACGATATTGATTCTGATAGTGTACTGAAGGTTTGACTTAGAATTACGACTAATCGAATGCAAATTACGTTAAGAGAGGGTCTGATAGACAGACCACGGATAATCTCAGCAGTGAGGCTGACCGAGATGAGAAAGTATTTTTACGTCCAACAAAGAATGGCTTCGGCACTGAAACTGACCGAGGGACCAGGAGATATTAAGTACTCCTGTGGTATAATATCAGTGGAAGTTAATTATATCTCTAGGCTATAATCCAAACAAGTCAATCTAAGTCATAGTACTCTAAGTCTAAATTGAAATTAATCTGAATTTAAGCTAAGTTACATCCAAAGGTCACTCACATATGTTTATATTCAAATAAGGTTCAAAGGGTTAATTATATACCAGGATTTAACTCACCAATATCTCCACGTGACAATAAGACAAAGGAAAAATGCCGGCCAAGATGGCGGACGGCGGGGAGGACTAGCCGGCCCAATAGCACAGCTCAAGGAAAGAAAAAATGATTATGATATGGTAATGGACATGAGTAGAAATGCTTAGCTGTCAGTCATTTCGCCGATGAGAGCGTCGTCGAAGTGTATGTGTGGTTATTGCTGGCTGTATACTGGGAATATAGGCACAGTAGCACAATTAAATGAGACGGAATATACGTTGATAGGGCAATGTCTGCGAAGGCTCTGAGGTCCCTCGGACCTGGCCTTGCTGCCTTGGCAAACGTCAGGTGGGAAAACTATTGTACCGCGTCTAGGTTGCTTAATACGATAAATTAATATATACGATAAATTCATAATTATATACTACATAAGACCGTGTCAATATTGCTTCATAGCATATTAGGCCTTATATAATCTTTACTTACTTACAACTTGCAATCTTACTATTCACGATCGAATCTTTCTACGCTGTACAGCGGGAATGACCGTTAAACTATCGTATCTATCTAGGCATGTCACAGAGACGTACGTTAGCACATAAATTGCCTATCTCTATCATATTACATGATACACTCCCCCCACAAGAAAACCTGAACTCCACCTTAAGTTAAAGTTGCCCAGAGGCTATCTTCTGACGCCACATTTCAACGGCGCCAACAGCAGCGCGTCTGGGATGCGTCCCGGTCCGAGGGTGATTACCATCAGTAAGAAGTGAATCATCACGTTGAGAATCCTAGGACACAGCAATATCAGGTGGAGCCTCAGATTGTAAAGCAGAATCGTGCTCTAAAGCATATAACCGTGCGATTGGACGAACAGTTCCAGTGGCTGTCTTCAATAGCGCCACCCGCTCTATAGAGTCTTCCCCCTTGTACACCTCCAACACGCGGCCTAATTTCCAGTATAAACGAGGACTATCTTCTCTTATTAAAACCAATTCACCAACAGGAGGTGCCGATGGTCTACCAGAGGGTTTGATACTCCTTTCCCTCAAGGCTAGCAGATACTCGTTAATCCACCTTTTTCTAAAGTCCTCGATTACCTTCGATATATACTGGTATCGCTTAGATACCGCTGCTTCAGAGTACAACGAAGGATCCTCTAGTTCTACAATGGACTGGAAATCGGACGGAAATGCAGTCAATGGTTTACCGTAGAGTAAGTGAGCTGGCGTTAATGGTAGTGGTTCTTGCAGGTCGGTGTACACATACGTGAGTGGACGATCATTCACGGCTGCTTCTATTTCAGTGAGGACTGTCATCAACTCGCTCTTCTTTAATAGAGCACGTCCTACTACCGCTCTTAGTCCTGATTTAACTATGCCGACACACCTTTCCCACATTCCACCAAACCAAGGTGCCTTAACTGGGATGAACCTCCATTCGCACATCTTTTCTCCCATATAAGCGATGATTGTAGGATCACTGCTCATATCCTTGAGGTATATAGATGCCTGGATAACAGTAGGAGCATTGTCGCTAAGTACTAGTTGAGGGAATGAACGACGTGCGCAAAACCGTCTAAATGCCAGCATAAATTTCTCACTAGACATAATGTCACATAATTTTAAGTGCACCGCGCGAGACGTTGCACAGGTAAACAATAATATACAGACCTTATCTTGCTCTCTCATCTTCAATGCACCTGTGTAATCTAACCCTACAGCTTGGAAGGGCTCGATGTGTTTTACACGGCATTCAGGTAAAGGTGGAGCCGGTCCAGTCACATACGGTTTACCCTTTAGTCTCTGGCATATCACACACTTTCTTACTACGCGTCGAGCTACTTGTCGAAATCTGGGTATCCACCATGTGAGACGCAAATTCGATATGATGTGATAGACCCCGTAGTGTTTTACTTCCTTATGTGCACATATGACTAATAGGTCAGTAACGTGATGTCTTGCTGGCATAAGTATAGAACGATTTGTGCCGTCCGTTACACCCGACCACTTCAGGCGACCCTCACACTTGATGAGGTCCTTATCTAGGTGCAACCTCAGTTGACGCACTAAGTTAGGCATTATTAACTTATTAGAGCTTTGCAAAGATTCTATTTTATTGGAAAATGTTTCTGCTTGAACCCATTTAATCAAAGTTAGAGAGTGGGAGTGTGGAATGGGTGTGTGTGCTGGAGTGAGTGAAGGAACAGTGAGAGAAGGTGCATGTTTGTTTGTAAGTAGCAAATGGAAGGAATGTGTAAGAGAGTATGGGTCTGTGGGTTCAAGGATTGTGTGGGTGAGAATGAAAGTAGGAATACAAACGTGGGTGATTGTATGCGTGTATGCCCCGACAGAGGACATACTTGAAAGAAAGAAAGAGGAGTTCTGGATGAATGTGGAGGCATGCCTGGAGAAGTTTGACAAGAACGAAAGAATATTTCTGATTGGGGATATGAATGGTAAGGTGGGTGATAGGAAAGTTGAGGGAGTGGTGGGAGGGTGGGGGGTACCATCAGAGGTGAATGGGAATGGTAGTGCACTTCTTGTGGACGTATGTGTGGGGAGGAGGCTGTGGATAGCCAACACCTTCTTCCAACACAGAATGATCCACAGGTACACGTGGAAACGGATGTTGACGATGAAGGATAAGACAGTGGTGGAACGAAAGTCATTGATTGATTATGTATGTGTGGATGAACGAATGAAGAAATCTGTGATGGATGCTAGGGTGTATAGGGGTATTGGAGGGGGTCTGCCTGATCATTATGTAGTGGTAGCTAAGGTTAGGATAGGAGTGCGTGTGGAGTTACATGGAGGGATAGACAGACTAATGAGGAATTAAGAAGGAGGTGTGGTGTGGAGGTAGATGTGCTGGAAAGTGTGAAAAGGAACAACTTGAGATGGTTCGGCCATATGGAACGTATGGAAAGCGAGAGAATGACTAAGAGGATGTACGAGAGCGAGGTGGAGGGACAGAGAGGGAGAGGTAGACCGAATGAGAGGTGGAAGGATGGAGTGAGGAAGTACATGAACGAAGGCAGTGCTGGTTGGGGGGAGGGGCGTCGACTGACTGAGGACAGAGGTGCATGGGGGCAGTTCGTTCGTGGCCACCCCTTCGGGGATCGCGGCGTCAGGCAATAGATAGATAGACTTCAGCTGCTTTATATTCAAGAGCATTAATGATGTAACCCTTATTGCAGAGTTGGCCCATTACTTTAACCTTGATGTTGGATACAAATCTCAACACCCAAGCTACAACTCTGACTAAATTATTATAGTCACCAAATCTTGCACACTCTATTACTGGATCCGGTGGCTCATTTGGTTGGGCTGTAACTGTCACTGTTTCCAGTGGCAGAAGTCCCTCACCAACAGCTTTCCATATCGTCCCTTCATTTTCATGGAGCAGCCAGTTTGGACCATGCCACCACAATTCGGACTTTATTAACTGGTTAGCTGTTATACCCCTAGTTATGAGATCCCTGTGTTGTCTTTTGTATTGCCATAGTGATACGCACCGTCTGGCAATAGGGCCCTAATCTCATCTACCCTATTTCGCACATAAACTGGCAGAGACTTCTTGCTTTGTACCCAGTTGAGTGCTACTTGACTATCGCACCATACGTGAACGGCTTCAATATTCAACTCGCTCTCGTACGCTGCGCGTACATGTTGCACCAGACGTGCTAATAGCAACATGGCAGTCAATTCCATTTTAGGGATAGTTACTTTCTTGACCGGTGCTACCTTGGCCCGGGCTGTAACTAAATGCGCCCCAAATGAAGTAACGACATATATGTCTACCCCATATGCCGTGGTGCTAGCATCACAAAACGAATGTTATGTAACGTCACCAAATGCCGCCACCTTACGAGGTAGCTGTTTAGTACATAGGATGTCATACTCTTTCAACAATAATGTCCCTTGATCATTCAAGTCCTCGGACAAACTGTCATCCCATCCTACGTTTCGTCTCCAAACTTCCTGCATCAGAATCCTAGCTCTCATGGTAACGGGTAATACTAGACCCAAAGGATAAAACAATTGCGAAACTTTGCGAAACAGACTTCTCTTCGAATGCGTTCCTGTCTGCTGAACAAAAAACTTTGTTTGAAAGGTTAGAAGGTCTTGTTTTGGTTGCCAGATCATCCCCAAATTTCTGGTCTTTTCCTGGTTATGAGATGCCGTACCGTCCATCTGAATTAAACTCTGAAGATTTTCACTGTAAGTAACCCACTCACGGAGAAATAAATTAGCTTCTGTGAACAATCTACGTGCTTGCCAGTAGGTATGTAATAATTCATCCTGACTATTACTAGAACCCTGCAAATTGTCTATATACAACCCATGAGATAGTTTATTAGTGTCCTCATGAGTATCTGACAGATGTTTCTTAATTGTGGCATTTAACAAAAACTGCGAGCATGTAGCACCAAAGAGTACGACCCGAAAACGGTATATCACGACCGGACTTCCAGAGTCGCTAATGTCTTTCAACCAAAGAAAGTGAGTGACATCTCTATCTTCCTCCTGCAATTTGACCATCAAGAAGGCTTTCTCAATATCACTGGTAAAAGCATATTGCCCCAGTCTAATTCGCAATAGGCGTTGAGACAAACCCGACATCATGGACGGACCAGTCAGTAAGCAATCATTTAGACTGGGCTGTTGACCTTGGTGGGCCGAGCAGTTATACACCACCCGTATTGGTGTGGTGGCTCTGTCTTTTCTCACCCCATGATGGGCTAGGTAATGAACCTTACCCTTCCTAATTGGTTCTTTCACATCGACTCGTTCTATGAAGCTTCTGTCTAAGTAGTTCCGAAATACATCATCATACGCCTGGCGGGTGCTCGGTTCATGTGTTAATTTACGCTGTAATGCGCTCAATCGACCCAATGCCAATCCATAATTTGTTGGCAGGCTCATCTCACTATCTTTCCAGGGTAGACTAACCTCGTATTGTTTTTCTGTGGCACTATAGCTCACAGACTCCTCAAACTTCTTTATCCCAGTTTCCCAGTCATAATCAGTCTCCACAGGATTAATACCTATGTGATCTAATTTCCAGTCTTTCCAGGTCGAACTCGGCAATCATTTTAGGGTCACTAGGTTGGAAATCTTCCCTTCCCAACTCCTCTGCCGCGGTTACATTGACCCTTAGTATAGAGACTGTGTTGACCAGGATGTTTGACTGTATGGTGTGTACCTTTCCGCTCATGCAATAGCCAAATTTAGTGGGGATTAGAATTACACCACACATTCTTTTAAATCCAGGGTATACTACATCATAATAGCGATCAACACCAAGTAGAACATGCATCTCACTTTGACCTCCCATGGGATCTGACAAGTTAACCCCTTTGCTACGTAATGCGTGTTCCACCTTCTTCACTCCTACAGATACATATTCTGGTAGGGTGTCTACTACGATCAAGAAACACCCGACAAACTTTGTTACTGTCATTACCTTCCATGGGAATATAGTGGTCAATATAGTGGTGTCTTTTGTACTACCTAATGTCAAAGTTGTAGTACCCTCTGTTTTGTCATCTTTGCCTTTGTCAACTGCAGGACACAACTTGTCGAAGTGATGTCCTTTACTGTGACGACAGGGCCTTAACCCTTTATTGGCGGCGCGCAACTTATGTCTTGTGAAAGAAATTTGGACTAAGTGGCGGTTCACAACTTATGTCGTGTGCCATTTTCAGCACGTAATGTTGCAGAGAGAGAGAGCTGAGCAGAGTGAGGAGCGTAGTAAGGCTATGACCGACGCACACCACCGCAGTGGGCCAACTGAAGTGAAAATCACCCTCCCTTCCCCCCTCACACTCGCTACACAGGGAATTATGTAGGGAAAGTACCTAATTACATAGTTTTAGCACTCGTGTTGCGCGATCGTTGCAAGAAAACTAACGGTCGTACAAGGATGGTTGGGGTGTCATTGGAAAGCTCTGTTTATGCCCTTTCAGGGATAGATACTTGTTTTACGCTCTGGGTCTTATTTAGGCATGAAAATGATCACGTAAACAACCCTATTTAGGGTAAAAACACCCCGCTGGGCGGTACATATAAATTACCGCCTAGGCCGCTCGTTAGGTGTTAAGTATGTAGCAGTACATTGCCCTTGCTTACCATGTTCTCTACTCAGACAACCTGCACATCGCTTCAACCTCTTTGCTTATACTAATTTTAACTCATTTGTTGGGTATTTTACACAGAAACTCCATTTATGCTTGTTATTATTACAAAGTTTACATAACGTCTGTGCGGGTTTCTTGTATGTACCCTCTTTCTTTCCCTTGGTCCCCACCATCATACTTACAGTCCCCCTCATTTCGACATTCCCACCCCCTCCCGACACATTCAATCTCCCATTGTTCAACTGTAAATTACTAATTTCTTTACTGAACTGAGTTTTAAACTCACCCAGATCAAATGATCTGACCTTGTCGAGTATTGCCATAGGAAGCTTCTGTCTTAGCATAATAACAATAATTTCCTGTGAGGTCAGCCCTAGGGTGTCTAGTGATTGAGTATGGCATTCCATGTCTGCTCTAAATTTTGCTAATTCATCAACCTTGTATTTTGGTTCTGTCAGATTTAACAAGGCGACGACATGGGCCATTTACAATTGTTCCTGATCCCCGTATGTTGACTGTAATAATTGTACTGCCTCAAGATAACTATCACCTACTACCGCAAAACCCTCTATTAGATGTAAGGCCTCTCCTTCCATTTGTCCTTTCAGGTAATGAAATTTCCGGACATTATCCAAAGTGGATTCATGTACGGTAGATCTAAATATGTCCCAAAAGGCTAACCACTCTGTCAAATTGCCCCCAAATGTTGGTAGATTGAGCTTTAGGAGGTGCAAAGTATGTTTTGGATCAGCCTTTCTTTGGGCATCGTTATCGCCTCCCTTCTTGTTCACAACAGCACGCTGTAACAAGTGTTTCGCTCTGAAGACTGTTTCATCATATAGGGCGCGATTTTCACACTCTGTTACTATCTCCTCCATTATGGTTGCCACAATCACCTCACTTAGAGCAACAATACGACTATGTGTAACTTGGACATTATCTAGTCTAGCCTCCAATTCCTCGAGGTCAGCAGTAGTGATAAAAGTATTGACATCGACTATTAATCTATTTAACACTCCCCTGTGTCCTGCCCTCTGATGTTTCGGAGCTTTACTTTGCACCCCTCCAGACAGTATCTCATTTGATTTACTCATCTTTATGTAAACTTGTAGGCTATCTACACCTTACAATGCTACAATGTTATATCATCACGGCAAATTAGTAGCCTAGTCAAGAGATGCCGAACGGCAGACTTCTTTGTTATGGAGAAAAAATAATACAATAAATTGGCAATACCTACACTAAAAGGCCATAATGAACAAAGCAAATGTTATGTGAGGTCAGGTGTCATAGGAAGTCTGATAAATGAAATGAAAGATTATTATTGGGGGAAAATTATAGGTGGGATGCAAGATTTTTGGATGCACAACGACACGACCCCGGCGTCCCTCTCTAACCAACGCTTTGCTAGCCCTTCTAGCTTATTGTACAGCCGTTGATTGGCGTCTAAATCGAGGTGGACGCCGTCCAGATCGAGATCCCGTATGTTATGGGTAATCGATACAAGCCGGTGCTTCGTCTCCATCAACCGGCACCTCAGGATGCTGTTCACAGAGTTTTGGATAGCCTGATAGTCTTCGGCTCCGAAACCTCGGACCCTGGTCCGGCTTTCGATGGCTACGATCTTGGAGTCCCCCCCCCCCCCCCCCGGTATCTCGCTCCAAATCCAACGCCACTCCTTTTTCCTGTTGGCCAATTCACGGGGCTCACTACCAGGGCCGATATCGTTGCCTCCAATAAATAGGTATGTCAGGAGAGGCCTGAATCGCACCAATCGTCCCCACTCTGGGGAGGCTCTCAGGGTGTCTACTCTGGCCCCAGGCATCCCGAAGAAGGAGAGCTCAAACTCACGGTCCCCCTCCGACGCCCTATACACCACAGGCCCTCGCTCAGCTGCCCTGAGCCTTGACGCATAAGAATGCCCAAACACAGCGATCCTGTCGGATATCGGCGCCAGAGGTTCCGGATTATATCCATGCCCCACTCCTTCTGGGTCCTTGCTCCTGCATCCCTGTGCTAATCCCTTATCATTGCCTTCAAAAATCCCCTATTGGTAGCTAAATCCCGGGTCTGGGCACCAATGTGGTATAATATCAGTGGAAGTTAATTATATCTCTAGGCTATAATCCAAACAAATCAATCTAAATCAAATTACTCTAAGTCTAAATTGAAATAAATCTGAATTTAAGCTAAATTACATCCAAAGGTCACTCACATATGTTTATATTCAAATAAGGTTCAAAGGGTTAATTATACATCAGAATTTAACTCACCAAAATTTCCAGCCGTCCGGCTGGCTCAGTTGATAGCGTGCCTGATTCCCATCTTGAAGGTCTCGCGTTCAATCCCCGCTCAGATTGAAAAGTTTTTCTGGGATACAGCCGGCGGTTACCATCTCCCCATGAGCAAGGGGGATGGGTAATGGTCTCTGGTAGACTAAAGAAAGCCAAGCACTTGTGAATCCTCGAAGGAGGAGATACGGGCGTTATATAAGTAACCAGAAGATTATTATTATTATTTATTAATAAGACAAAGGAAAAATGCCGGCCAAGATGGCGGACGCCGGGGAGGACGAGCCGGCCCAATAGCACAGCTCAAGGAAAGAACAAATGATTATGATATGGTAATGGACATGAGTAGAAATTCTTAGCTGTCAGTCATTTCGTCGATGAGAACGTCGTCAAAGTGTATTTTATTTTTTTATTTTTATTTTTTCTATATTCCAACTTACTTCCTCTCGGGCATAGGCTGAGAGCCTTAACATTCACCGCTTTACAATGAACAGTGAAGCCCGTGAGGTCTTGTTCCAGTATAGGGAGTGAGACATGTGAAGCACGTAGAGTACAACGAGCACCTGCCATCTTGCCTTCACATGAGGCACGGTGCTCACTCATGGCCCGAAACGACCCCCTCTCTGAAGCCATCTCGTTCCCGTGCTTCACTGTCTCATCCCCTACACTCAGACTCCCACACTTACACACACACAACGCCACCTGTTGAGCAGATAACTCACCAGGCATTGCACCCCTATAGCATATTTTGAATATGGGAATATTCATACAGTGCTATTTAATCAGGGAACAATGAGGGTATTTTATTAACGTTTCGGTGGGCTTGTGGTAATGCACTGATACCAGGTACAGCACAAATTCCATCCCAATAATATCTTCCCATTGATACATCGGGATTTGAACCCGGGACCTTTGGATTACCAGGCCAGTGTCAAGACCACTCCACCACACCTCCCCTGTGTGGTTATTGCTGACTATACTGGGAATATAGGCACAGTAGCATAATTAAATGAGACGGAATATAATATGTTGATAGGGTGATGTCTACGAAGGCTCTGAGGTCCCTCGGACCTGGCCTTGCTGCCTTGGCAAACGCCAGGCGGGAAAACTATCGTACGGCGTCTAGGTTACTTAACCCTCTCCCACATATGACGCGATTTTGAGCCGTTTAGGGGTACTTTAAAGCCTTTGTTACCATCAGGGGTATTTAGAAACCTTTAGTTTAGTTACTTCAACCTCTGCAGTTGTCTTTGAGTTAGCTGTGGGCAGAAAACTAATTTTGGAGAGGTAATTATAAGAGTGAGAGAACTCTATTTCTTATTGCTAAGCTGGCAACCTCTGTGTCATATGAGTCTGAAGGGGTTAATACGATAAATTAATATATACGATAAATTCATATATACTACATAAGACCGTGTCAATATTGCTTAATAGCATATTAGGACTTTTATAATCTTAACTTACTTACAACTTGCAATCTTACTATTCACGATCTAATCTTCCTACGCCGTACCGCGGGAATGACCGTTTAACTATCGTATCTATCTAGGCATGTCACAGAGACGTACGTTAGCACATAAATTGCCTATCTCTATAGTATTACACGATACTCCTTATTTCTAACACACTGAGACTTGGGCTTTCGGAGCACCTAGGGAGGTTATTGACACTCAGCTCAGGAGGAAGGGTGAGATACCTTTCCTAACCTGGTCTGAGTACATGTTCACTTCTTAGGTCTTCCTAGGCCTGGGTTGGCTACATGGAAAAAGGGCTCCCTTGGCCCTTCCTAGCATAGACATAGGTCCTTGTCGCTCCGGTGATGGGAGGAGGGGAGATAACAATGGTAGGGCCTTCATTATTTGATTACGTATCCCCTCTCATGTCCACTCTACAGGTGATGCTCCTTCCTGATGGGCGGGGTTGACCTGGCCGTCGGCAAACCCTGGGTCAGCTGGTGGTGGTGACGTCACTTCTGTAGATATGGGGCCGTGTGACCACCTGCTGGCTCTCCAAAAAATAGTTCTGGCTAAGTGTTGGTGGGAGGCTGGTACACCTGTCCTCGGGGAGAACTTTCTTTTTTTCCCCCGTTCTGCTTGATAGAAAAAGATTGAAGGACGGGCTTCGTTTTTACGTGGCCCCAATGGTCGACGATACCTCTGGTGATTCTGGTGCCATACGGGGTTGGATTTGGGTTGAGCCTGTCGTCGGTGCCCCTGGCTGTAGGTGTGTGTCCGGTTCTGGTTTGGAGGTCGGCTGGGGTCGCTATGGTATTTCCCGAGGTCTGCGGGTGGCTGGTTACCCTGGGCGGCTTCATTTTCCCTCGGTATAACACATACATTCACTCTATTGGTCACGATGGCCAGGACGCTGAAAATCGGCATGAATCGGGCGGAAATGGGCCCAATTTTAGTGTGGGACAGTTATGGGATGATGGCGTAACTACGGTAACAGGATGCTCGATGATGGACCTACGACAGACCCATGATGACGCCAAGGTGTACGATGGTGTGGGCATAACAGGGCACAGCTCAAGACGACACACGTTTGGTGACGGCCGACGGCCGAACGGTATTATGTCCGAAAGTCCCACACACGACTTTTCACCCCAAAAAAAAAGATGTATAATGAATGTGTATACATAATAATACATATTATATATATTTATCATCATCATCATCATCACCCCGTTTGTCCCCTCAAGGGGGGTCGGGTCGTCTCGACACCGCTCTCCACTCTCCTCTGTCACCAACTCTGTTCAGATCAACCATTCGGCCATCATCTCGCACACAATCCATCCATCGCTTTCTCGGTCATCCTCTCTTCCTTGCAACCATCTCCCCGTGCTCCGCTGCCCATCTCACTAAATCGTCCTCTTCTTTCTTCTTCACGTGTCTGTACCACCTCAGTCTGCTTTCTCTTATCTTCTCTCTCCATTCCGTGACCTTCACTTCCTGTCATATACCCTCATTTCTCATTCTCTCCCGTCTTG
Organism: Lithodes maja; assembly: GCA_037953745.1. Lineage (NCBI taxonomy): Eukaryota > Metazoa > Arthropoda > Malacostraca > Decapoda > Lithodidae > Lithodes > Lithodes maja. Next base: position 40,579 of record JBAKBP010019928.1, read on the forward strand.
TCACTCCTCTGATCGCTCGCAGACATCTCATCTCCCCCACTTCCAGTGTCTTCACATGCTCTTCTTTCACTGCCCAAGTCTGTGCCCCATAGAGAACTATTGTCTTGTACATCTGCGCCTTCAGCCTCATCGGCATCCGTCTGTCATGGACTCACATTCCTCCATGCTTTTCCTGTCCCCTGCAGTCTTGCTTGCACTTCCTTGTCAAGGTCTCCACTCTCTTGTACCCAGCTTCCTAGGTATCTGAACGCTTTTGTTTGCTTCAGTTGCTGTCCGTCCACTGCAATCTGCAGTTGCGGAACTAGCTGTTCTCGTGAGACCTTCATTACTTCGGTCTTCCCTTTGCTCATCTGCATGCCATGTGCTTCCAGTTGATTACCACATTTCTATTGCTTGTTGTAGGTCCTCTGCTGTGTTGGTTCCCAATGCGATATCGTCGGCGTATAAAACCTTTGGTCCTCTTTCCATTGGACACTGTTTGCTGATGTAATCCAACAATATGATTAACAGCAATGGGCTCAGTGCAGAACCCTATTGCAAGCCCACTTGCACTTCAAATGTATTGGTTTTGCCAAAGCAAGTCCTCACTCGCATACTTGGTGTCCTGTACAGGGCCATTACCTTTGCTATCAGTTCCTCCAGAACGTGGTACTGCCGTAGTATTGGTGGAATCATTGCTCTATGTATCTTGTCATATGCCTTCTCTAGATCCAGAAAGCCCCAACAGCTCTCTTGTCCAAATTCCAGCTCTCTCTCCATCATCCGTCTCATAATGAATAACGCGTCTGTTGTCCCCTTTCCCTTTCTAAATCCAAACTGCACTTCTCCTAGCAACTGCTCCACAATCTCTCTTATCCTGCTGTCTAAAATTCTTTCAATGCATTTCATCATCTGTGAAAGTAGCTCGATCCCTCCGTCGTTGCCTCACTCGTGAATGTTTCCCTTGTTTTTTTAAATTGGTACCAATATCGATTCTAACCAATCGTCTGGTATTCTCTTGTCTCTCCATATCCCATTCATTACTCTACTGTATGTATCCATGTAATCCCCTCGTCTCCCAGTGCCAGTACCATTTTCAGTGTTATCTCATCTGGTCCTGCTGCCTTTCCTCGCTTCGTCATGCTTATCGCTGTGTTTACCTATACAGTATATATATATTTTTATACACATATATATATATATATATATATATATATATATATATATATATATATATATATATATATATATATATATATATATATATATATATATATACATACATATATATACATACATATATATATATATATATACATATATATACATACATATATATATATATATATATATATATATATATATATATATATATATACATACGGTATATATATATATATAGAGACATTTAGTGGCTCACGTGTATTTGTGATATATTCTCAATATTTGTAACTCTCATGCTTTGTGGGTTAGAATTAAATTAAATCAATTTCGACCCGAGTTGCGTCGGGACACTCAAAAATCTGTGTATGGTATTCTGGAAATATGGATCCTACAACTAGGTTTGAATTGAAATATATTCGCCTAGTGGGTTTCCCTTCTCCCTAACATAAATAGGATAGAAGGCTGAGTGTCTTTTAGACTGCCGTGGTGTAATTGATTAAAGCGTTGGCTATCGTCCTGATGGTCGATGGTTCGATCCCCACTGAGAGACTAGAAACATATATATATATATATATATATATATATATATATATATATATATATATATATATATAATTATATACAGTATATATATATATATATATATATATATATATATATATATATATATATATATCGCAAATACACATAAGCTACTAAATTTTTGTATACTCACAGCCGGACTTGAACCACCGACAGAACCAGTGCCCATCCTTTAATCCTCTATACCACGGCGTGATAGAGGATACCTGTGTGTAGTGGATTAAAGCATGGACACTCGTCCTGATTGTTGGTGGTTCATGTCCGCCTGGGATTATATATATATATAATTACATAGATGATCACATTGAATCTTAACCATTGGTATATTTATCTATAATAAGGTCAGCAAAACATTATTTTGTAGCTTTTTGAATATGGTGTAATTTAAATTTAAAATATATACAAGAAAGATATAGTGGCCATAATCTGTGACCTTCACCATTTACCTTGAACTTTGAATTAAAAAAAAAAAAAAAAAATGGACAATCGTTACATTGACCAACCAAATTTGCCAGTAAAATTTGGTGACGATACGTAACCCGTTCAGTACAGTTCTGTCGGTTTCATTTCATACTGGATATTAAGACGATTGTATTTAGTTTATGAATGCCCTCCATAAAATTAGCAGGCTTTCAAATATCTTAATTAACCCTTTTTACTACCACAGATCCTTTATAAGCTCCACAAAATCGTCTAATTATAGCTACAATAGAACACAAAAGATGTCAACGGTACACAAAGGGTTAAGCAGTCTAGGAAGAGTTTAAAGACAATGATTAACACTCTTCTTTTGTTCTTTGACCTTGACCTTTGACCTTAACACGGGAACTGCGGGGAGACTCTTAAGAGCTCCCCCGGCGGACTGCGGGAAGACTCTTAAGAGTCAGAGAAAAAAAAATCAACTTTAAACATCGAAAATAAAAAAAATAAAAAAATTGGGCCCCTGGGCCATGCAAAATATCACTCCTCTACCTCCCCTCCTTCCCCACTTTCCTCCCCTCCTTCAGTTATCACCTATTTTCCCTGTTATTCCCTTATTCTGAGGTATATTTTCGTGCTAACATTAGCGAGTTGCAAGCAGGGCATTGTCATCAGTGTTAGCAAACGAGTGCAAGAGAGAGAGAGAGAATATCGATCGACTGTGTCTCAGTGGCCTTGGGGGAAATTGGCGGGAAAGCAGGTTGCCTCACCCATACATTATACAACTCGCGGCCTATATCTCCGATTTTGACCATCCAAACGCTGTTTTCACTCGTTTTATTGTTGTTTCAGGTTAATACCTTTATAATCAACCCATAATAGGCGCGTATGGATA